>CATIWJ010442442.1:0-10021 GCA_949640765.1 Croton laevigatus | reverse complement strand
TGGGCAACTGCTAAAACTTGTGGCCACGCATAGTAACACTTGTGGCCACAACTATTATCACTTGTTAGCAATTATTGACAACTCTTTACTAAAGTTGTGAACAAGTTTAACGACTTGTGGCTACTTGTTTAAAACAGTTGTAGCCAACTTCTAATACTTGTGGCCGGTATTCACTTTTCGCCAAATAAACTTGCCACAGTTTATCTAACTTGCTCACAGTTTTTAAAAATCAGTCTATTTTGTGAAAATTCAATTCCTTCATAAAAAGTCAAACATAGTGAGACAACTGTCACATCACTGTCACTCTATGTTCCCCACTAACCCAAAAAGTTTCCATTATTTAATTCAACATCTCAAAAATTACCTATTATTTAATTCAACAATCTATCACTGTCAAGGGCAATTTAGACTTTTGCCACTTCCCACTACACCTTAAACTTACCAAAAAGAAAAATTTGGACAAATAAATGAAACACCCAAAAAGAAAAATTTGGACATATAAATGAAACGGAAAGAGTATTAAATAGTTAAACAGTAATATTTAAATAGTAATATTTAATCACTCATTTTTTCACAAAATAATTCTCTATTCCCTATGATTTGGCTCCGTGACCCCATCCAACTATTTAGTCATTCTATTCAATTTTTGATATTTAGTCGTTCTATTCAATTTTTGAGTAATATTACGAATGAAATTAGAAGAGGTAACCAAAAACGCTATTCAATTTTTGAGTAATTCAATTGACGAAATAGTAAAAATTATTAACAGAATATACCCAAAACAAGCTATAAAATTGGACAGGCGGACTAAATCATTGAGCAGAGCCAAAGTGTTGGAACAAGAGAGTTATTTTGCCAAAACCTAATGACTAAATCGTGACTAGCTAGCAATATCTGCGAAACCTGAGGAAATTGTAATTTCCATGCTTAATAATGCATTGCATTGTCCAATTATACACAATTCCAAACACAAACTATTTACAGAATCTTCAGTTTCACTAATAACTACTACTTGCTACAAAAACGCCCATGTAAGCATCAAACAAAAGAAATTGCGAAATGGAAATCTCAACTCAAATTTGAACCATGAATGCGAACAATAATAATATATAAATTGTCTTTCGAAAGGTTGGTGTGTGGCCAAAACATCGTAACCGTCGGCAAAATTGCTACTCATTTTATGTGTTTATTTCTAATCTTGTGAGGCAGCAGAAGCAGCCTCTTTCAAACATGATCTCATAATTGTTGCAAGCTTCGAACATGCATCAAGGCAAAGCTGCATTGCCTGTTTGTAAGAGTTTGAAAATTTAGCACGTCTAAACCATAAATTTCCCTTGACGTCAATGAAAATTGCATACCTCATTCATCTTCACAGCGGACCACTCCCCTGTAACTGTGAGCTGAGTGACCTCATACCGACTGGGCATACAAGTTATCATAAGGCTGCCATCCTGACAACTTTCCTCCTCCAAAATCGGATCAATCACAAGATTTTTACCAAGACAGCACTACAAAGCAAAACAAGTTAATGGCCGTAAGTTAGGACAAAAAGGATAAAAACCATGAAGTGCAACAACATATCTTTAAGAAAAAGAAAACAAAGGCAAAAAATAAAAGCATTTATAGCATTATTACTAGATGAAGCCTTTGGGGAAAAAAAAAAAACTAGATGAAGCCAATTATTATAGCCAAAGGCTTGTGAGCTTTGTAAAACACACACACAATAATGAAGTATACAGGAAACAATGGTATCAAATAGCTTGCATTTGCAACAAGAAGAACAACCTAGCAATGAGCTGAATCCCTTCTTGAGTATGAATAATCATTCCCAAGATAGGTTAAGGAATAAAAAGTTTTGCAGGCACAAATAATGGAATTAAGGTTGAGCAATCTATTCTGGTTCGCTTTTGGTCATTTTAGTTCATTCTGGCAGTGGGTAAAACTATATTTTATGCATATGTATTTATATTTGAAACTTCAGTTAGTTCAGTTTGGCTTATTTTAGAATTTCAGTTCCATTTGGTTACCCTTTTAAAACATCATTCAGTTTAAACTGAATGCTAAACCCTACATGGTGTAGAAGATCATGCAAAGCACACAGATGAGACATCAGAAAAACAATGGAGGATTTGAAATGAAAACATAATTTTCTGTCTGTCCAAGATGAGCAACATGAAGTGGCAGGTCAGTCAGTAATTCTTATGAATATATCTGCTTGGAATTATCAGTTAGATGAAGAATACCAGATATTTAAGCAAATGCTAAGGTTCCAATAATATCTATGTGATACATACCACTGAAACTCCAGCAACAAGGTCATACATCATAATCCCTGCATCAGCCAAGGCAAGGCTTGCACAAGATATTATAACAGGAATATCACCTGCAAATTAAAAGGATGAAGGCCATTAATAATCCGTTCAACATTCAGTAATCTTTTCAACATCTTATATTTTACAAATAATGTCAAGCAAAAGGATGCAAAATTGTAGGGAAAATTCAAGATAGAAAAAATAATT
This sequence comes from Croton laevigatus, assembly GCA_949640765.1. NCBI lineage: Eukaryota > Viridiplantae > Streptophyta > Magnoliopsida > Malpighiales > Euphorbiaceae > Croton > Croton laevigatus. The sequence goes on along the minus strand of CATIWJ010442442.1, from coordinate 7,502 downwards.
TTAAACCAAGAAGGTTTCAAAGAAAAACTAAACAGAAAAGCAACATTCTGCAATATTGGTTTGATGCCCAAAGACGAGTATAGTGCTGTTTGGCAGAATGCAGACAATGCCTATCATTCCTTTCTACATGAACCTCAAAATAAAAAACAGTTCAAATTTTCCTAACTTTCTGAGCCCTTAGAACTTAAAAAGGTGGAGATTTAAAGATTAATTTGAGGCTGTAACTTACTTCCGCCAGATTCCAACACTAAAGCAAAAACATCTACAGTTGTTTTGGGGAAGGTTTCCAACATTATTGCACCTTCCAAAGCTTTATGAAGTAATGAAGAAAATTCTTTATGGTCTGATCCCTAAAAAAAGATATTAACATATTAGATACAAGTAACATGCAAAATACATTGTAAAACATCATTAGGTGACTTCATCCGATAATACCTGTCCACGCACTGGACTAGCAAAAGTTGTATAGCTCACATTGCAATTCAAACGGCCTACATCACTATACATCATTGCTTTCTTACTTTCTCTGGGCCCGAATCTGAAGCAATCAAGACCAGTAAAATTAAAAGCATGTTTCTATTGCATATCACTGCTAGGATGAGTTGCGAAAATATGAGTTCATCTCACAACTATAGCAATAAATTTAAAGGAAAAATAAATCAGAAATAAAAGGACAGTAAAGAAGTGGGTCTGCTAGTCACAAGGGAAAAGATTTACTTACACAGAAACAATGACCTTTGTATTTCCAAACTCAGCATAAGCTGATCCTGCAGCAGCATTTACAGCACCAGTTCTGAAAACTGCAAAGTGAAAAGCAATTTAATGATCAGCAATATGATGACAAAGAAATATGTTCAACCAACCTCTACTCTTTTACAGAATAAACCAATAAGGTTCAGCACCTACATTGTAACACAAAACCTGAGACTCATTCCCATTCATGAGATTCTCACTGAAACACTAAACAGTATCCTCAATTGGAAAAGGAGGGAGAAGCAAATAACAAGAAAGTAATGGACAGATTACGAGAATCCAATGTGCAAATGCAAACAATATTATCATGTGCAGCACCCTACTTTTATATGTAAAGACCAATGTCAAGTTTCTGAAAAGGAACTCTTCTAGTAGTAGAATTAATGATATATCGATGTGGAATCAATCAAAACACGTTTCATACATATAACACTTTGAATCATATAGATAAGTTCCTTCAAATAACAATCATGTATGTGGCACTGAAAGATGGAAATAACAGAAGGAGATATTCATGATTTATAAAACTTCAATGTATGATTAAGAGCGTTATTATGTACCGAAACATATGCATTCGAACGGAAGTCCAAAATCATTAGAATCCCATATCACATCTATTATAAAAAATGAAAAAATCAAACAACAAACAGAGAATGGAGAAATAGCTAAGAAATGAAATGCAATGAAATTTTGACACGATCAAAACCAAATAACAATTGAAGAATAACTCAAATAAACTTTAACAAAATCAGATTATTACAAGAACATAATAAACCCAATAGCAGAATATTAAAAAAAAAAAAAACGAATTTAGATTTTAAAAAAACAAAACTGCTTAAGAATATTGTATGTGCTCATTGTTCACTCCAATGAAAGATAAACTAAACATAATCCATGCAAAAATAAACAATACAACCTAAATGAATTGTTCCTATACATATCTTGAAAAACTGATACAGTACCAAAACAATAACAATTAGTGGAAAAAGTAACAGGAAAAAGGATAGCAACCCAAGTTTCAAAACGAATATCGAGCAACAAAATGGGAAAAAAAATCAATTTTAATAAAAATAAAAAAAGAAAAACTTGTGTAAGAGACAATACACGCTGGTCGGCACTGGTGAAAGCCGCGGCCATCGGGGCGTACCCAATCGACATCGGAATCTTTAAAAATGGGCGGCCGGGATTTCCGCGGCGGAGTCGGGGAATAAGTGGTCGGAGCTGAACCGGGTTTGGAGGCCATTCTTTCTCTGCTTTTAATTTTTGGAGTTCTAAAAGGTCTCAGTGAAGAGTGCGCTTTTGAGCCTAGAGTTTGAGAAAGAGTCGTTACACTACGCAGGTATTTTTCAACGGACGACGCCGTTCTATGTTTTGTTGTTTCTGCCAAAATTACATGCGAGTGAAGCGGGGGATTGGACAAGGATGAAGGTAAGGGGGCCTTCTACCAGCTGGGCTTCCTATTAATAGTTCTTGTCCAACAGTGGGCCACCACTCACCTCATTCTTATAAAAAAAATTATTCTTATTGAATAACTATTCAATAGTTCTATGAAAAAATGTTCAAAAATAAATTATAATTACATCTATTAATAATATTGTTCCATAATGTTTAGAATGCAGACGCACTATATATATATATATATATATATATATATATAATGTTCAATTTATGGATAATATATAATTTATGTACAATAAGCATTCAATTTCCACACAATATGAATTCAATTTATGAACAAAAAGCATTCAATTTTTGTATAATATAAATTTAATTTATGCACAATAAATATTCAATTTTTGCAAAGTGATTGTACAAAATAGGTAAAACAAGACATAAAACAAGTTCAATAATAACATATCCATGTAAATTCATCAACTATTGTTCATAATAAAGGTATAAACTATATGGTACAAAAAGATACTAATCAATTTATGCACAATAAACATACATTTTTTATATAATAAACATTTAATTTTCTGCATAATATGAATTCAATTTATGCACAATAAACATTCAATTTTGCAAAGTGATTGTACAAAATAGGTAAAAAAAGTTTCAAAATGTGTTTAATGATAATATATCCGTGCAAATTTTATTAATGACAAATTAAGTTTTTTAACTAAGTTATTAAGATTTGAACTCCTGACCTCAAGTCAGGGAGGTGCATCATTATAACAATTTAAATCAGAGATTATTTGCAACATATCCATGCTAAATGATAAACAATTATATATATATTGATAAACTATTGTTCAAAATAAAGGTACAAACTATATGGAAAATACAAATATAAACAAGGAATAAAACTATCATGACCCTGCCTGGGGTCAATGACCAGCACTTATTATATATACTATACATTTTTTTAGCACATTACATGCCATAAATAATCAAATATACCCAAGAAACTTATTTCGATATTTGATAAGAGAAATACCCATTTTTTCTAAATGAACATGAAGAAGGATAACCGTCTAATGACAAATGAAGAATTAACAATATTCCTAAAATAATACGAATATGCATGCTCATAAATGAATGTTGCGAGCATAAGCAATCAAATAATTTCCATAAACAATACCTAATTATTCAAATGCATAGCTAATATCTATATCAAACTCATAAACAAATTAAATAAGCTATCGCTATCTAATTTGAAATACCAAAAACAATCTTGCTAAAGTTTTTATAAACTCAAACCCATTCAATTTTATAAAATGGTAAAATATCCCAAAAATTAAAATTTGAAATAAAACTTAATATCATAAGAATATAAAAAATTAAATTTCAGAATTAAATATTTGAAAGTTAAATTAAACCAATTTTATTTAAAAAAAAATCATTTTACAAATGGATTCTTAAAAATATAGTTTACCCATAAAAGTTCGTGCTACATTTTCTACTTTGAAAATTCATAGCAAATAATCGCTTTAGTCAAAAACTCTTAAATTTATACAGAACTTAGGTAAGGATTGAAATAATAATTCTGCAAAATTTTAACTCATTCAGAGTTGAACAAGTCCCTCAAACATGCCACAAACTTGCTATTCCAATTCAAGTATTAATCTGACTTACTTTAAAAATTTACAAAAACTAATTTGTTCATTTAAAAATTTTAGAATTATAACAAACCCTACTTTCAACTCTTACCAATATTACCACTAAATTTTGAAATTTTAAAGACTTTTAAGTATATAAAATTAATTTTTCGAACAACTACTATTGCATAGTCACTTAACTTATAGCATTTAAGAAAATAAACAATTCCGAAAATAATTTCAAAAATATTTTTAATGGAAAATAAACTTATCGTCGAATAATATTTAAAAATTTCAAATTAAAATTATTTTTCTAGAATTATTTAAAAACCTCGAAAATTACAGAACAAACATCAATTATTGCAGAAATAGTTTTAAACAGAAGATTAAATTGTAAAAAGCTCAATTGAATAGAAAATACCCAAATTGAAATCACAAGAACTTTAAACAATCAATCCCTAACCGTTTACAATATTTAAACTGATCCCAATGAAAATGAAGATTGGAATCCCCAATCAAATTAATTCTAAATTTATTCAAAATAATCAAATCAAATACAATCACAATCAGTTTAAATACATAACAATGAATTAATGAATGATAGATGAAAAATAAAATAAAAGAAGAGAAGAAAAACTTAAAGAAAGCTTCAAAGATCCAACTACCGGCTCAAATTGTAAACTTGAATTCATACCTTATAAATCCCCTCATTTTTTTTTTTTCAATTGATTTGTGATTAGTTTTTTACATATCAGCTAGCTAGTAGGAGGAGGAAAACCATCAATTTTCAAAAAACACACAAAAAACCTAAAAATATGCATGTTGAATATATAAATCAACTGTATAAATTAGTTAAACTGAATTAAATAAATGGATTAATTATTTATACTTCAAGAAGTTTATTTGTCTTATTTCCTTGGTGTTTCCTTTTTCTACAGTTCTTCCAAGCCAAACCAAACTATCCCAAGAAACAAACAATCGAAGTGGATGGTAAAGGCTTTCCACGAATCTCAACAATTTTTAATCTTTTCTGTTCAAAATCATACCAAGTTATTTCTTGACCATCATATATCATTCAAAAGAATCTTATTTCTTTCTTCACAGTATTTCCAAAGGAAGAGGACATCCAAAATTATAATCACGTGTAGGAAGCTGATATCTAACATAAGTACACATTCTTGTCCAAACAAATTCATCTTCATGCTTTCTTTAAAAGAAAACCATCCTCTAGAAGGATAATAAAATGATCTATATAGAGAAATCCATCTACAACGTTGGTGTGCTAAACGAACATTAGCAAAGTATCCAACTTTATCTTCAAATTTAAGTTTTTTTCCAAGTGAAAGGAAGATCTAGAATCTTCCTCCAAGTATTAGATTTCAAAGGAAAAAAATCCCAAATTATAGTATCACAACAAGAAGAAAATAGAGAAGTTGCGTAGAGTATCACAACTTTATAGTCATCTGTTGTAGAATCATATCCCAAACCAAATGAATAATATTGTAATTCAATACAATTACAAGGAAGACCAACTGGGGAAGTAAGTATTCTGCACTGCTGAGTGACTGGATTCCATAAAGCAAATAGCTGGTATTGATAAGAGAACAAAATATTCCAAGAACCACAGATACATGTGGCAATGTTTGGTATGAGTGTGTGATTAAGGGTTTTGGCAATTGGGTATTCTTCATCTAGTTCAACTACATAATTTTTTCTGGGACAATGTATTTTTGGTGGTAGTTCTATATCATCCTCGTGGAGAATCATTTTGAGATAAGTTCTAGTCTCCTTGGATTTATGGAGACGAAATTTGATGAAGTATTGGCTATCAATTTGATTACAAAATGATTTTGAAACTTACCTAAAACACAAGAGAGGTTTCTTCATCAGACAATAGACTTTCTGTGATTAATGCCGGTGGTAGGCTTGCCACTATTTTCAACGTTGCTTTTGTTACATCCACGTAGCCAACATTGGTTTCTTGAATAAAAGTTTATACGTAAAGATAGAGGGAGGTAAATATGCTGTCGTTTGGGAAATTCAACAGCTTGAAACGACATGTCTTTCAAAAAATGGAAGGGGGGATGCTGAAGAGTACCTATTCAAATTCTAATGGATTAATTAGATAATCACCGACCGAACGACGCCAAATCTGAAAAAACTCAAGAAGGTGAGTCGTATAGCTCCAAAGTCATTGCCATTATGTCGCCGGCGGCCGGCAAAAACGGTGAAGGAAAATTTTTGTAGAAGTTCCAATTTTCTGACGAGCTGCCTTTCACCGGTGCGTGCGGTCTCAACCGCAAATGGATGGCACGATATTGACGTTGTTGTTTTGCCGAATTGTTATCTACCAGCTGGTGGGGCGCATGCCAATGTTAGTTGTCAAAGACAACGGCGACTGCCACTGCGTTGTCCATTTACTTTTTATATTATTTTTTAAAAAATAAATTCATAGAGGGCAATTTTGGCATATTTTAAAATTTATAGGCCTTATTAGGACTAACATGCTATTTTTTTTTTTTTTTAATATTGAAAGTCAAAGTGCTATTTTTTTTTTAGTATATATAGTATATTTGTGCTAGTAGGCTAAAAATCCATTTTCACTTCTAGCTTTTGTAAATACAAATAACTAATAACTATATTTAAATATCATCCAAAAAGCTAATTTGCCGAACACATCCTAAGAGCATCTCTGATGCTAACATGAATTACATTTGATGTGTCGATTAAAATAGAAAATGTGAAAAATTACGTAACTTAATATCTATTTATAAAAGTTTATTTTAAAAAATTTTCTCAATAATGCAACATTTTCTATTACATATTTTTTCTAGTTTTTTGAGCTTACAATTTAATTTTTAACCAATTACTTAATAGCATTAATGTATACATTATGTAAGAGACCCTCCAGAAATGAAAGATCACCTAAACAGTATCTATTCACACATCGACTTAATAGTTAGATATATATTTATATTGGAGAAGAATTTTTAAGGACTTTTTCTATTTTCTGAGGTAACAATCAATTTGGAAATCCACTCTTGTATTGGAGATGCGATAAAGGGTCGTGTGTATAGATGAAAGATGAAATTAATGGATTTATAAAAATATTGAATTGTGAAATCTAGGAATTTTAAAATTTATAAAATTCTAATTAATTTAAAAAAGCAACAAGTATTTCATTAAAAAAAAATACACCAAAAGTATTAATTATTAAATTTGTTGATAATAATAACCTTCCATTTGGCAACAAAGACAGCAGAGAACTTTGTGGAATTCAAATTATGAATTGAGCATACAAATAATTGCAGAACACACAAAAGTAGTAAAGGGTGAAAAATGCGACAAAAAAATAAAAAAAGATGTTTAAGGAGGAGGAGGAGGAGACCCAGGCTGAAACAGCGGAGGGCAACAGCTTCTAAACAGACCACAGCAACAAAGAAACCATAAACTGCCAGAAAAAAAAAAAAAATATATATATATAGTAGTATATGAAATGTTTGAATTTGGTTGTTGAATAAATAAATAAATAAAACGCAAAAGAAAGTTACCATGAATCCAAGAATGTTGGAGCAGGCGGTGACGGAGCAAGCAGTGATGAAGTTGGAGGTGGATCCATTGATGGCCTGAGAAATGAAAGGCAGTTATGTTATGCATAATTAACACACTTTCTTTGTTTGACTCACATGCTCTCTATCTACCATTCAATTG
>CATIWJ010442423.1:0-27841 GCA_949640765.1 Croton laevigatus | reverse complement strand
AATTCTGAAAATATTTGAAATTTTCCTTGAATTTGAAATGGCAAACTAACCTGTGGATATGTTTTTCTGCTCCTTCAGTTTCTTCGGTCGGCTAGGTTAGGGCCTTGTGTTCTAGCTGGTGGCACGGTAACCGGAGGCCCGAATGACTGGTGGTGGTGGTGGTGGCGGCGGCGGCGGCGACAGTGGCACAGGGAAGGGAAATCACTATAGGGAGTGACGCCTGTTTTTTTGTCTATGTCTAATAGAATTTGGGTAGGAGCGTGACAAAACCGAACCGATCCGAGTAAACCGACAAGCCTGAACATATCCGAGGTAATCGGGTGGGGTTAATCGGGTTATTAGAATTGATTCGGATTGGAAATTATATAAATTTTAGATTTTGGGCTTAGTTACCCTTGACGAAAACCCGACCCAACTCAAAAAAAAATTTCGCCTTTTCCTACAAAGAATTTCGGGGCCAGAAATTTTCGGACTAATAAGATCGGACTTCGAAAATTAATTAGGATTGATTCGGATGATTAATTTTCAAAAATTCAGATTTCGAGTTATTCAAGTTCAAATCGGGTTGACTCGAACCCGACCGTTGCACGACCCTAAATTTGAGCGATAGAGAGACACAAAAGACAAGGAAAAATTAACCCTACCAACATGTTTGGATGGCTGGAGGGGAGAGAGTTAGGATTTTAGAATATTTTAGTTTTGGCAGTAATTTAAAATTTTAGAGGATCAGTAAATTAAAATTTTTGTGTGAAAAATAATTTTTTGGCAAAATTTTGAGAGAAAATAAATAATATTTGTTGTGACACCCAAATTTTAGAGCCAAATTTTGGCGCAGGATATAATGACAATTATAATGTTAAAATAAATTGTTATCACAATACATAATTAATTTTTATTTATTGTGACAAAAAATTATGATGAAATGCTCATTTATCACTGTTTCATATTTTTTTTAATGATGACACCGCCCCTCTAAATCATTGGAGCAGGCCGGTCGAACCCCACGACCGGATGGTTCAGTCCAAGGATCTGCGGGTTGCCAGGGCGAATGGAAATAAGGACATCGGATTATCAGCCGATGTCCGAAGGCGATATCGCCACACCGACTTAATCGACTTTATCCAAGATAGCGGTCCTGAAAGCACCGAAAGCAGACTTGAGACTGGCATGTCAGAACTAGTGCAGAACCGTACGCCGACAAAACCATTGAAAGTACTAAGGGAATGTCAGGAATTGTCAACCCGTACTGTGACAGAATGTCAGGAGATTCTTGCCTATAAATACCAAACCTCGATTACTGTGCCAGGTATCTCATTTAATGTTTTCCCTCTAATTATTCCTTTCTGAGTTAAGCAAATCCTGACTTAAGCGTCGGAGTGGCCGCCTAAGGGCATCACCCGATCTTACTTGAGTGTAGATCGGGTTCGGTTCGGCACCTCTTCATATCTCATCTACCGACTCTCCATCCCAAGCGATCCGACCCCCCCCCCCCTTTTTGACGGTTCGGACATATCAACTAATAATGGAAAAAAATATATATATAATTACTTATTGACTAAACTACCACTTGCGCTTTCTAGCACACCATATAGAATCGACTATATTATTACAAACTCAAATTGATTTTTAGATTGCAAATGGATTTTTAAACCATTTTGTTCAAATGATTTTGGAGGGAAAGAGGAAGAGGCTGCTAGCTATCGACTCGTCGGTGGTGATGGAGGTGAGAGAGCAACGTCGACAGTGAGAGGAAAAAGAGAAGAAATTGAAGAAAAAAGAAAAAGAGAGGTTGTTGCTTGAAGGAAAGAAGAGGTTACCTAGAGTTTATTTTGGTGTGTTATTAACTTAAATGTTTAATACGTTAATTGTGGGAAAATTTTTCTCTTAACGAAAATTTTAGGAATTAACGAATTCTAAAAAATATTTTATGAATTAATAACAAATTTTTTTCTCCAACTAATCAAAATTCACGAATTTTCCAATTTAATGGTTTGATGTGTACCTCCATAAATTTTATATAGAAATTGACAAATAATAGCGTAATTGACGACCGGTAAAACATTTCCTCTGGGATTCCTTATATAAGTAGTGTTGTCATGATCCCCGAATGGAAAGCAACTTTTATTAATTACCATCCATTTCTTTCTAGTCACTCATTAATAATATGCAACACTGAAAGAGTTGCAAGGGAATGAATATGTCTCATTTTGTTAGCTCTAATAATTAATGGTACGTAGATTGATTACATTTCCCTACAATAATTTCTTATTAACATTTGTACGGAGATTTACAATCATTTTTATATGGAGGAAAAAAAATTTACAAAACTCAGGCGATTTGCCTCTAATCTATAAAGTCTAAAAATCAAATAATTAAGAGTGAATCATAGAGTATATATTATCTGATGTATTGCCCTTTTCACGTCCACAATGCTTACCTTCCTTCCTCCAACATTGTCCTTCACCTGTCAGTAAGAGACAAATCGATCCCCAATTATACATTTTGTCGGGATAAAAAAATAAATAAATAAAAGAGTTCATTACTTTTCAAACAGAGGTACAAGAGTTCGGGGAAGGAGACGTGGGAGTTGAACCTAGAACAGAACCTCTAGCATCCTAGAAAAGACAAGAAAATGGTTGGAATTGCATTATGATTGAAAGACTTTAATTTTAGACCTAGTTCACGGTTGATTCCAAACACTAAGTCGACCTTGGAGAAGTTTTTTTTGTGAATTACTAGTATTATTTACTTGAACTAAATTGAATCACAAATCATTATTAAAGAAAATGATAATGATAATATAGAACTAGTAATATGTGTTTATTGAAAATTAAACTGAATTTTTATTTGATGAAATAGAGGTAGAGTGTATATAATGAATTTTATAGGAACTCTACCGGTACACTTTTTTTTTATCTTAGATCTCACATTACATTCATTTTGAGCGTTTTACACTCAGTGTAATAGTTGCAATGGTACAATTCTTGCTTTAAATCATTTCTCTTTTTAAATTTGGAATAATTGAAATCAATTATTTTGATTTATAATTAATGTAAAATCTGAAATTTTGGTTTAATTTTCAGCGCATCCTAGCTAATCATTTTTTATAAATTTTTTTCTATTTGAATAATTTGTACTTCATGCTCAATAAAAGGGAAATTATAGAGATTTATGGCGTACCTTAGCCCTTAATTCAGCACCAAAGACTCCACCGTTCAACGAAGATTGAACTCCGGTTGTTTCTATCCGGAGATCCCTCAGCATTTGCATTATATCAAGTAAAAGCCCTTCTCTGTACCCGCATTGTATCTCTAGCAACGCATCACACTCTATTATAGACACCTCCACATTCGTTTCCACCACCGCCGACGGCGATGACTCCACCGTTTTAGACGTAGGACATCCACCACTACCTTCCATTATCCTCAATTTTCTTTTATCGGATGCAGGTCCAGAACCCGAACCTGAAACTATTCTAGCCCGATCCGCCATGGTGACTCCGCTCCTTTGCTCTTTCAAACTCGACGTTCTCTGTGGCGGCTCTGCTAATCTGCACCGCTGCTCAAACTCCATCTGTCTATTACGCGCCTCCAATTCCTGAATCTTCTTTCGTAACTGCTTCACATACTCAATTGTGTCACCTAATATGGACGCCTTGTCCATTTTAGTCACAAACGGAACTAACGACCTTAGAATTATAAACCTCTCATTAAGCTTCTCGCGGCGGCGGCGTTCGGCCAGCACGTGATTGGCACTGAGCTCATCTTGAGGCGTGCCTTTGCGGAAGCGAGTGGCAGTGTCACCGTCACGTGACTTGGGGGAGTTCTCTCCGCGATATTTATGGTGAAGGTAAGGCACACTGAAGAGTACGTATTTAAGGAACCACTGAGAGCTGCCGTCGAGCGGCATGTGGAAGCTGTGATCGGAGCAGCGGATTGTCCACTTGGTGAAAGCTGAGTGCTTGGAGTATGAGATGAAAGAAGCGGAGGAAGAATCAGGCCACCGGATCCGCTGGCTTTGGAGGATTGTGGAAACTGTTTGGGAATAGTGAGTATCTTCTTGGGCCATGTCTTCGAATGGAGAGGGTCCTGCTAATCATTTCAACAAAACAAATTCAAATCACAAACTTATATTTTTATTAACATGGATATAACTCATGCACCAATGTAAAGATGGGGATTCGAACTCCATTCGTTTGGATACGAGAGTATATTGTTTATTAACTCTGCTGGATCTCAACCACAAATCACAAACTTATAATAACCATTACACCGACTCGCTATGATAGATTTTACCGTTTTGAAAATTTTGATGTAATCTCCTATCTGTTATGACATTATAACATTTGAAACCAAACTAATTAATTATTTATTTGGATGGAGAACAAGATTAATTATTTGAATAGTAATTTAATAATAACAATTAATTATTTAAATAATTATGTTGGGTATTATTTGAATATAATTTTATAAAATATTAAGAATTTAAACAATTTAAGAGTTGCCAAAGTGTGATTAGATTGTATATTTTTTTTTAAAAAAATCTAATATGGACATTTGGAGTTTGATTTGGGTATACATTGGCCGTCTTAGCTGAAAGTTAATGAGGTGGTGGACAATCTTGAAAATGGAAATAATGCATGTGTTTGAAAAAGGATAAAAAGTTAGAGTGAAATCATAGGAAAAACTGTGAGGTTCTTATCGTATTGGAAATGTTGGACTAACTTGTTTACTTAAACTTTACTGTTGTTCAGAGTCCTGGCACAGCTAGCTGGGTGTGTGGACTCTAGTTATCTGAGTAGAGCCGTGGTTAACAAAAATGGAATTCACTAACCAATGTGCCAACTGCATGTTCCTTGGCTGCATGGCTCAGCCTAAGTCTAGTATCAGTCTATAATACGGCGACAAAAAATCATGATCATAGTTTGAACCTTGAGTTACATTACCTGGCGGTGGCAATTGAAGACTACCACTCAATGGGTCTTGTAACAAGGACCACCTCTGACTTGACTCTACTCGGCTCTGATGATCGCCTGATCCAATTAAGTTAAAATCTGAGTCCATATTATTTGAACCATCATCCGGTGATCCTAATCGAATATCCTCCGACATTTCTAGTTGCATCAGTTCGCTTGCTACTACTGCTGTTGTTGTTACAGTTTGAGAGTTTTGAATCACTTGACTAGGGACAGGCTGAGTGTTTCGACCTGTTTCAGCTTCTGAATCAGACCCGTCTTCCTCTTCCTCATCATCCTCCTCTTCTTCTTCCTCCTCGTCGTGGTCATCATGATTTGTGTTGACAGTGGGCGGTTCTGTAATGCCGTACATGGCGGGGATAGGAGGAGGGTTGAAGCGGGAATGGTCTGATGAAGTAGTAGGGTTGGAAGTAGAGTGCTCGGAGAGAGCTGGTTTTGGTTGTGGAGGAGGAGGAGGAGGAGGATGGTGGGGGAGATGAAGGTTGTGCTCGGTGAAGAAACTCTTCACTCTTTGGACCAAACCAAGATCCTCTTGAACCTAGATAAATTCGATCTCGTAAGCTGAAACCAAGATTAGCATTACTATAAATCCAAAACATAAAAGAAAAATCTCTACTCTCATACCTTGTCGATTGTCCCAAATTCAACGACGCCGTCTAGAAGAGGAATGCATAAAACAGTCTACCAATGTAACAGAAAAGAAAATGTTTGATGCCAGTTTTAGGCCAAAGAGGCAGTCAATGAATAAAGTTGGTGTAAAACATATAGTAGAAGAGTAGATACAATTACCTGTATTCTAGCACTCTACTCCATTAATTTTTTCGCCAAAGGGTTCAAATTTAGAGACAACAAAGAAGAATTTATAATTAGTAAAATCAATCTATATATATCATTAAATAATTAGACATTAATAAGAAAAGCAAATTTATTATAATATATATACCTTGGCAAGGATAGCCCTAGAAAAGGTTTTGCTATCAACCTCATTTGCACCGGTAAGCCATACGTGCTGCCGCCGTGCATATGCTTTTCCCGGTAACCTAAAATACACACACATGCACTTATATTATACATGAAATAGGTTTTTTTTTTTCGGATGTGAAATCAATTATAAGATGCACAAAACAAATATCAGTCTCCATAAATCTATAATGATCATAATAATGTTTGTTAAAACTTGCACTGATACGAGTGATTCATGACAATACACTGAAAAAAAAAAATAAAATTATTTAAAATTCTGAAAATTAAGATTAACCAGCCTTTTAATGCTAGAATTAAATGGATTCCTTAGCTATATATTGCTATAAAGTGCATATTAATTAAATAATTAATAACAACTATGTATTTACATCCCAATATTATGTCAAACATGTGAAGTTAAAGATTCTTTTGGCAGGAATTTTTTATTTTTATAAAAATTTAATATTGATGGCGGTGCTCGAGATAATTAAACTGAATCAAGATTATTGTAGAGCATGGGCTTCAAAGAACTTTACTCACGTTCATGAAGTTTTCAATCGAAAAAGTTAAAAATTGAAGAAGGTCGTAAGATGGGAAAGAGTGAAAAAAAAAATTGTAAGGTAAAGATATTGAGTTGCCAAAAAATCCCAGAGCTGAGTCTGCTTTAGCTGTAACTTGATAGGGCAAAAGCAAATTGTCTCTTTCTCCAAAATACAAACCAAAAAAGAAAGAAAAAATATCACAAATGAGTTAGCCTATGTCTAATCCTTTTGAAAGATTCTCCACATTACAAAGATTATTATTCTCTCCAAAGTGCTTCTCTATGTTGTCAAACACAAAAGCAACTCGATTTTACTTCACTTCCTTACGTCAATATTCTCAACAACAACATGACAAACATAGCTCCCTCTAACCTATAAAACTCTTGTGAACCCATCTCTATTACCTATTTCCCTTTTCCTTTTTCTGTATGTAATAAACTATCATTGATGTAAGCCGGCAAATTTTTAGTGTAAAGTTGCACTAAAATAGCAGTTGGATTAGTTTAATTCTTGTGCTAAAAAGATTGCTAATTAAGAGACTAAAAAAGAAAGAGTATAATGTGATTTCTACTAATCTTTATGTACTGAGCAAGCACCATTTATTGCTGCAACTGACAATTACAAATCATATGCATAAATTTGCATAGTAATCAGAAAATTGCATCTAGCCTCAATTAATAGACCACTGGTACCTGTAGAATAGCAGTGATATTGAATGGCTCCAAAGCCCGTCAAACTTGACTGAAACCCTATTATTATTACTATGCACTCTTCAAATATAGACAGACAATGAATTGGATTCTGAGTGAAACAAATGCTACCCTTTCCATCAAAGGAAACTAAGGAATCCTTAGTAGTAAAAAAGTTTTGAATGAAGTGCAGTAGAGTAGGTTCTACTACTACTGACAAACAAGATCGTAATTCATTCACCCATTTTGTTTTCTATTTTCATTTGCAGAAACATAAATTGATCCTCACTTCATTAAGTAAATTTACTTACTTACCCCGTATCAGGAGGAAATGAGAAAGAGACACACATCAAATAAAACCATTCGGACTCCGTTAAGTCCTCCGGTGACAAGGCTGCACATGGCCTTCTTGCTGGTTGATCTGTCTCTCCTGCTGATAATGACTCGTAAAGCTCTCTCAGTTGTTGGCTTCTTTGTAAAGAAACCTCTTCTGCACTTACTTCCATTGGTTGCACTGTCTTTCTTGTCTTAATAGCTCCATTGTAATACCCATCTCCCCATACTAAAATTCTGATCATCAATTAATATATTCATCAATTGTTAATATTTTTGAAAATAAAGAATCAAGATTAAGAAATTAAGTACTAGTTAATTAATTAATTACCCTTGTTGAGGACACATTTGCCAAAATAGACTGTAAGTCCATTGAATTGATTGCACTGCAGCTTGTAACATATTCTGCAAGCGAATATTAGAAGGGCCAACTGCCATTCTTACAGCACTAGAACTTAGTTAGTGGTTAAGATTTAAGAAAAATAATCACTCTTACATAATATGCATCATCCTCTCAGCTAAAATTCAAACAGTTCCCTATCAATATGAACTGGAAAAAAAAGGAGGAGGAGGAGGAGGTATGGTAGCAGTAATTGAGGGCAGACTTGCAGGTAAGACAAGAAGAAAGAGATATATATAAGAAAGGTAGATGAGGTTGATGATTGGAAAAACAGATACTGTTGTGTGTGAATGTGAGTGATCCGAGAAAAATAAAATACCTCTCTACTTAATTTGTAAGATAAATGGAAAGATTTTGAAGGGCCGTTAGCCGAAGTTTTCGTTGCAATAAAGTGTTTTAAACTCAGACAACATGGATTTTTCAGAGTAAGAAAAAAGATGGGTTTTTAGCATTGACTGGTTGGTCTACCTGACATTTGTATTCATCAAAACACACCGTTTAGCTTGGAGCGTGGGCCGATATTTGTTAGTTGGCTTGTTGGCTTCTGCACTATTATGCTGTAAAGGAGAGCGCGTGTAGTTTATGTGATTTTAGAAGAGAATGGTTGTGAGAGTGTGATTTAGGAGAAGAAGACTGGACGTTGGGATTAGTAAGGTCATAACATGAAATAATTATATAATGGAACAGCGACGGCACGTCATCCGCTGACGTGCCGTAACGAACCAATGAAATTAATCTATTTGTCATTAGTTTTAATTACCTATGAACAATTAATAAGTGACGGCATTAAATACAACATTAATTGTCCATAGATAATTAAAATTAATGACAAATGGATTAATTTTATTGGTTCGTTACGGCACGTCAGCGGATGACGTGCCGTCACTGTTCCATTGTATAATTATTCACATAACATGAGAGTTTTGTTTCTGTTCCCTCGGAGTGAGGAATCTACCAGAACTTCTTCCTTCAGTGCTCTCTTGTAGGAGTTTTTTTTTTTTTAAGAAATGCACGAACGAGTAGTAAAACTAATTAGTTTTAAAATTATAAGTCCCTGTTGGTTTTAACTTCTTTTATGGCTCCTATCTTTCCTTTATGCTTTAATTTATAGAAAATGAAAAATCTATTTCATTTCAGTATAAAAAAGGATTTCATGGTTTCAACTTTAATTAGTTGAAGTTATTTGTGAATCAAAGCTCATAATGGGTCCAGGGCAGACCTAAAAAAATTGTACTTGGGGGTTAATATTAAATACATGTAGATAAAGGTTTATTTTAAAAATTTTATGAGGTCAAATACACAAAATTTATAAACATATTTGGTTGAACTTTAAATGGCCTAATACTCAAATTAACACCTAATGTTTGGATGTTTTTCCAAATGGATTTTTAATGTTCTCTTGTGTACAAATAAACATCTCATTTGCCGAAGCACCGTTTAGGGACCTAACTCTAATTTTTAGACAAGCATCAATTATGTAATTTACCACATTCAAAATCTCTTTTTTTTTTTATTCCAGCACTGATCAAAGCAAATAAGTGCAAGAAATTGAAGTATTTGACAAGCCCAATATAATAATAGTCTTATTTTCCCCGTTTGGTGACTAGAAATGCTCGAAAAATGGACTGAAATAGTTTGGCTACCAAAACTTTCGACGAGTTTTTACGGCTTTCCGGTCACCGAACAGAGAATAATAAGACTATGATTAGATTGGACTCATCGAGTACTTCAATTTCATGTACTCATTTGCTTCAATTGGTGACGGAATCAAAAAATGAAATTTTGGATATGGTAAATTACACAATTGATGATTGCTTAAAAATTACAATTTGGTTCCAGCAAACGAGATGTTAATCTGTGCAAAAATATGAACGTGAGGTGTTAATTTGTGCATACACTGATGTTAAAGATCTATTCAGACATCCAAATGTTAGGTGTTAATTTGTATACTAGGCCAACTTTAAATGGTATGGGGTCATTTGATATAGTGGGTCTGCCACTGACTAGATGTGGTAAAAATGGTCTTCTTATTTTTCCCATGAATTGAGAAGTGCAGATCTTAAATTTGATTTCTCTAAATCACATCTCATCATCAATTTGACGCACGTCTCCAAGGGTGAGTTGCCCTTTTTTACTTTCTTTAGGAAATAAGAGTTTAGCGATTATCATTACTGACAACATTTTGCATGTACATACATTCCACATTTCTTCCAAATTCATAATCAATTTTTAAAATTATACTCTAGTTAAAACTGCTTATTGTCATGCTTGTCATGTTATTTGAAATAATATCTCTTTTTTTATCCGATTTATTCTATTTGAGATAATGAGAATTTGAGTCTTTCTTTTTTTTTAAAAAAAATTTGAAAAAATGTGAGGCTTTTCTAATAGTATAATTTAGAGATACAGTAAAAATAAGCTAAAGATTCAATTTAAACCATTTAAAGTCATTTTTTCTTTACGACAATTTAAAGAAAGCACCTATCATTTTCTTTCTCTCTCTTTTTCAATGGAACCTATCATTTTTCAATTATTAAATGCTAATGTAAATTTAAGTAATTAGTTCGTATTAAATTTAGGTTAGTGAGCATTCTCATCTTTAATGCAACACATTCTATTAGCTTATATGTCTAACAAAATATAAGGTGTCAAGGGAAATGTAGATAAAAGTTAATATGTTGACACTCAATTTAAAATTTTTGTCTCCAATACAACATTTTCTATTTCGTTTTTTTGTTCTTTGTTAAAATTATAATTTAATATCTAACTAATCCAATGTACTATTAAATGTAGATATTGTCTAGAAGACATTCTAAAAATAGAAGGTGAATTTGATAATGTCAAGTCTACATAAACTTCACATCTAAAATAGACATTAGCATTGAAAAACATTTAAAAAAAAAAGTATTTATTTTTCCTCTGTAACAAATGGATTAGTTAGTGCAATCTACATTGTCATTAGATATGCTTAAATTAGTCTTTTCATTTCATTAGAGATGCTTAAATTAGTCTTTTCATTTCATTGAAATATGATGAACCTCAAAATCAATTAATACTCAATAAAAATACGAGTCCAAAATATCACCACATAATTATACCTAATCTTTTCTTTTAAGCTCATAGAAGTACCTAATCTTAACATAATGTCCAGTTTACGTAACATATTACAGAAGTGAAATTGTCAAATTGGTAAAATGAAGTGAGATAAAAAGTCCAAATGGACTGGTATAGGATTTGATTTGGTATCTACTTCTAGAACATGACCTTTGACTTTAGGACACCTCAGGAATGGCAGGTCCGAACTAATAGGTACTCTTCAACTCCCTCACTACTGCTTTCTTTTAATGCAACTTGTATTGGGGACCTCAAAGGCTGTATAAGTTCGCCATCTCAACAGTAGAGGAAACTGTTTTTCAGATACCCGAGTCTCGTCTCAGACTTGCACTTAACTCAAGAGCTTTAAGGGGCCAATTACACTATTTGAATTTGTGACCTTTTTAGTACACAGAGATAATTTTATCATTGTATCAAGGCTCCTCTTTATTTATCAGGCTTGTTACAAACTTGATATATTAATATTAATTATAATATAAATTTAACAAGATTGTATCAATTTTTAACTTATTGAGGATCAACTTAGCATATTTAAAATTATCAAGCCGAGCTCCCATCTGATTTTTGAGTTGGAAGCAGGGACTGATCTACAGCAACCAAGGGAGGGGTTCCAGCTAGCTGCAAACGAGCCGAGCTGAGCCGACTCGGCTCGTTTATTTTCGATCCGAGCTCGAGCCGAGCTTTTATCTTGCAAATACCGAACGGCTCGCGAGTAGCTCGTCTTTTTACATGTATTTTTTCAAGCGAGCCAAGCACTGACCTGTTCGTGCTCGGCTCATTTATTAAATGAGCCTGGATTTCAAGCTCGCGCTCGGCTCATTTATTATCGATCCGAGTTCGAGCCGAGCTTTTATCGAGCGGCTCGCGAGCAGCTCGGCTCATTTGCAACCCTAGTTGCAGCGCCCCCCCTCTCCCCCCAAATTTATATTTTTATTTTTCAAATTTCCTTTTTTTTAAAAAAAATTCGAGCCCTCCAATAATTATAAGACATAGCATCTCCACTATTCGATCATGCGTTCGTTACTGGTTGGAAGTATGCCATGATTGGTGATGATGTTCATACTGTGGGGAATGCAGAGTTTTTTTATTTATTTATTTTTTAATGAAGGTAGAATTCGAAGTTTTACAAACTAAATAGAAGCAGGCTTAATTTGGAAATTACAGCTCACTTTATTTGCCTAACATTCTAACCAGACGTTCCTTCCCAACGGTGGCTTTTTCATTACTTTGCAACTATGGTTCAATACTGAAATAGGACCAAATCTCCAAGCAATCATTGATGAATTGACAACGACCTGCTTCAATACTTAAATCGTGGGCTACTTAAATTAAATAGCAGCACTCTCTTGAATTTGAGAGTAAAGAAAATGTTAAATGCCATTGGTAGCTCTAAAGCTCTCACTTCTCTTAAAAGCATCTTTAATGCAATATGGGGACAATAACTTTTTTGGTGTGATTTAGAAAAAAATTTATAAATTTGGTATAAAAAAAATAATTCTAAAATTAGTGTAAATAGTAAAATATTTACAAGTTTGATGTATTTTTTGCTGATATGGAAGTTACTGTGCCGTTTGAAATGGAGCACTAAATAACACACTGGGCAAATGGTAAAGTGAAATGTGCAGCAAGTTGTGATGATGATGTTATGATTATGATTATTTAAAAATATATATATATATACGATGATGTTATGATTATGATTATGATGAGTATATAATTTTTATGTAATGATATATAATAATTGATTGTAATGATTAAAATTATTATGTAATGATAATAAAAATATATTGCCTCTGATTTTTTCATTTCTTTACATTTGGTTTTCACCGATACCAATAAAATTAACTTTTCACCAATACCAAAACAGAAATAATAATAAACAATTACTAACCTTCTAAAAACTTACTTTTTCATCAATATCAATAAAGAAATAATAATAAAAAATTACAAAACTTACTATAAATGTAAACATAAACAATCCAAAAATACGTCCAAAAAAGGAAACATAAAGAATCTAAAAAATCGGAGGTAGTAATAAATATTGATAATTATAATAATTATTTAATAATTAATAAAAAAAATAATAATAGATTTTAAGAAAGAAAAAATACATAAATAAAAATCGTTGCGTCAAAAGTCAGGCGTAAACGGATCATTTCGTCTAATTTGGGATCTGAGTCTTAATGCCCGTCTATTTCTGATTCTTAAAGTACTCATATCTATCAAACCAGTATTTTGTAGCTGACTAGTATTATTATCGTCATCATCATCATATGTAGTAGGAGTAGCAATTATACCGTTGGTAGTAGAATCATCAACATCCATATTACGAGCGGCGGTATGAGCAAGACTATATGATTGCAAGAAAGTTTGCTGAACATATTAAGTAACCTAATTTTACATATTAACATAAAAATAACCCAAAAAATTTTTTCGTGCCGAAAAAAATTCCAACGCTTCTAAAAGAAATTAAACAACCTAATTTTACATATTAACATAAAAATTACCCAAAAAATTTTGTCATGCAAAAACACTACATAACCCTTGTAAAACAAATTATATTAAGTAACCTAATTTCACATATTAACATAATAATAACCCAAAAAACTTTTCTCATGCCAAAAAATATTTCAACGCTTCTACAAAAATTAAATAACCTAATTTTACATATTAACATCAAAATTACCCAAAAAATTGTGTCATGCCAAAAAAAAAATTCCAACGCTTTTAAAAAAATTATATTAACATAACAATATACTACAAAAAATTTCAACCCTTCTATATAAAAATTATATTAAACAACCGCATAACTATATTAAGCAAAATTTCAAGTAACAAACACTAATTATATGGAACAAAATTACAACTAAAACATCCCAAAATCACGTTAAATAAAATTTGCTAAAAAAAAAAAACTAATCTTTAATATGTAGAAATTTCTGCATAATTATAAACGGAAGCCAAGAATGAGGTTATGGGAATCGAGCAAAATATGGAGCAGAAGTCGGATAAAATTTTTGCTAAAAATTTCAGAAGGGGAAGCTAGGTTACATGAGTGAGGAAGGAAGTCTCTAAATGAAGAATGATATATAGAATGATGGTAAAAATAAAAAGGAAGGATTTATAGAATAGAGGAGAGACGATACAAAAAACACACAAAATTTTACCTGCAAAAAAACCAACACCTACCTGAAAAAAAACATTGATGGGACACGAACAAGACGAAGCATGCTTCGAGGACTGACGAGGAGTGGGGCCAGCGCGCTACATCACGTGGCACACCGAATTCGGCTGGTGACACCTGGCGTCCAGCTCGCATCTTCAAGAGGCGCACCAGTTAAATTAAAAGTGGTCAAGCTGAAAAATATAAAAGATTCACTTGAAAAATATGAGACTACACACTGAAAAAAGGACTGACTGAAAGAGGACTGTCGGTGCGCTGGTCGAAGTGGCGCACTGACCACAATGCCTGACATGTGGCAGCTTCAAATGGCAAAGAAGACACGTGGCGAAGACTCACGACTCGGTGCGCTAGGTCACATGGTACACTGATGGAGAGTTGACACGTAGCGGAGGGCTGCTGATGGGGTCACTCGGTGCGCTACTTTAAAAGGCACACTGATGTGTGGGACTGACACGTGGCCTGAGCGCTGCTTTAGTTGGCGCACTGAAATTTAAATTCCAGTCAACGCCACAGTGGCACACCAAATTGGAAATTTACTTTTTTTTTTACATCAAATTGAGAAAATTTTTCCTCATTTACACCAAAAAAGTAATTATCCCTGCAACACCTTTTATTGACATGGAAAGTGTCAAAAGAGATGTGGATGAAAGTCTATCAGTTGACACCCAATTTAAAATTATTTTTTTTCTTTATTGGAATTATAATTTAATATCTAGCCAACCACAATACATTATTAAATATAAATATTGTTTAAAAAATCCTTTAAAAATAGAAAGTGAGCTAGATAACATAAGTTCAGATAAGCTTTAAATGCCATTGGTAGCTCTAAAACTCTCACTTCTCTTTGACATCTCCACAAAATGGAAGGTATCAAGAGAGATGTAGATAAAAGTCTATCGGTTGACACCTAATTTAAATTTTTTTTTCCTTTATTAGAATTATAATTTAATATCTAGCCAACCACAATGAATCATTAAATATAAACATTGTTTAAAAAAACTCTTTAAAAATAAAAAGTAAGCTAGACAATGTCAAGTCCAGATAAACTTTAAATGTCATTGGTAGCTCTAAAACTCTCACTTCTTTTAGAGCATCTCCAATATAATACCTCCTATTGACTTATGTGTTTAACAAAATAGAAAGTGTCAAGAGAGATGTGAATGAAAATCTATCAGTTGACACCAAATTTAAGTTTTTTTTTTTAATAGAATTATAATTTAATATCTAACTAACCACAATGCATCATTAAATATAAATATTATTGGAAAAACCTTTTAAAAATAAAATGTGAGTTAGACAATATTAAATTCAGATAGACTTTATATCCAAAATAAACATTAGCAATTAAAGAACAATTTTAAAAAATAATTCAATTTTTTTTTATGTAACAAGTAGATTAGTATAACCCATAATAACATCGAAAATTCTCTTACAATGACGTCACTCTTGCAATGACGTCTGCATTGTAAATAATACTAATTGCTACATTTAAAATTTCTGCAGAGTACAGTAGAGAATTATATTCATTCATATAACAAAATAAACGATCCAGTCCACTCAACCTGCCACATTCTGATGTTTAAAACCAACCAACATAAACACTAAATAGAAATAACATCAAGGAAAAACAGGTCCTCATCATCATTTCAAATGCAATGCAACTAAAACATGATCAAGTATCAGAAGGGATAATCCTTTTGGCATCTCTAGGAATCGACTGTAGTCACCTGTTGCCATTCCCCGTCTACAGCTTCTTTCCACAGCGTCACATTGTTATGCCCATCAGCAACGGCCAAAATGTTACCGGTGAGTGACCATGACACTCTCCAAACAGCACCCTTGAAATCGTTTAAGACCTTACCCTCCCATTGATCCCCTTCCTTTGCCACTGTCCATATAATAACCTTCCCATCCTGAGAAGCACTGGCTATAGTTGATTTCGGAAGCCCCAAATTGGGTGCCCATGCCACATCCCTTACCCAATCAGTGTGCATTTGAAGAGCAGGAAAGCAGTCCATCTTCCAAATCCCATTATAAAGCTTCCACACTTTTACAGTATTGTCGCAACCACCAGAGCAAAGCTTCTGAACAGGGTCAAGCAAACCAGAACCAACGAGAGCTCCAGGTGCAGTCGATGGAGCCCATGATACAGAAGTAACACCCACCGGGTGAGCTTGATCAATCCTGGATGTGTCCCAACCACCATCTGCCCTTGCAGTAAAAACTGATATATTTCCATCTGAAGAGCCACACGCCAAACAAAGACCAATCTCATGAGGGGCCCAAGCAATAGAGTTGACTGATGATTTGTGCTCATCAAAAACATGAGCTTGAGTCCATTCATTCTGATTGCCCTCCTTCCATATTATGACACGCCCATCATAAGAACACGAAGCAAGCAAGGACCCAAACTTTGGGTGAGCCCATGCTACTTGCCAAACAGGCCCTTGATGACCTGTCAGCTGGGAAAGATGCTGGGAGGTGTTATTGCTAACCCCAATTATCTTGATTGAGTGGTCTGATGAAGCAGTTGCAATGCGCTTGCCATAGTAATCCATTGCAACATCATGGACTGTGTCCTGATGACCTGTTTCTATCTTTTGAGAGGGCATTTTTTCTAAAGAATATAGGTGCACTTAAATCCTTCTGATATTGAAGTAATTCCTTTCCCCTGAGTAAAAGCCAAGGTCAAACTTTCAATTTCTTAACTAATTAGACATATCTCAACCACCAAATATCACAGAATTCATGTCCTAGACCCTAATTTCTGAAACAGGTTCACTTTCTCATTAGTGACAGAACATTTACGTAGATCAGCTTTTTTAAGCCCCAAATATCACCAGCCATCTAATGACAACAAACTAAATATACACAAACATAGTGTTTAAAGTTGTAGGCTAATCAAATGGTAGATCAATCTATCAAATATCTGAAATTTCTAATGAAGTATGATTCTGTAATTTCTGAAACAGATATCATCAATTAGCAAGACAAATGTTTTAACAAAACTATAATAAAAAATCATAACAATGATATATAGATTATCCCAAATATTTGTTATTCTGGTAACCATTTCCTCTTTTCAAAGAAATTACTCATTCATGCTTGTCTGACTGTTAGGATACAAATTCTAGAGAGATTTGTCCACCTATTCAGGATATCAAATCAAGAGGAAATATTTGTTTATGTTTACCCATGTAATACTAAAAGAAACAGGGTGTTATCAATTTGACAGTCAGTTTCTTCGTTGGAGCTAGACTAGCCTTTCAACATCCATTATCAACAAGTAAACAACATGGGAAGTGCTATCGAATATTGACGTGGTGTGTGCATGCCACAATAGCATTGAAGCAATAAACAAACAGACTAATCTACAGCAAAACAATAGAAACTAAATAAACAAAAAGAATAAACCAAAGCAATTGAAAATAACAAGCCATGTCCATATAACAAGTATATCAATGCCATGCAATCAATAATCAGAGAATTAGAATTAGCAATGTAACAATTAACGCACCGTTAATGCATTCAGATACAAACAATTTCCAGAAATCAGCTAGTCTAAGTTCCCCTAATTCACGGTGAAATATAGAATTTCTTCCATAAAACCTAATAGATATCTACCCCGTAAACAATATAATTCTCCTTTCTTTTCTCTAATCAGGCCCAGGAAATCTCAAAAGTGGAAGACCAGACCAGGCCTCTGAAACACCATCAATACACCGCAACAATAAGCAACAAAGCAATTGCTTACAAATAAAACAAGCATGTAGATCAAACCAGATCACAAACAAAGACTGATAGCAAACAATCACAGCCACCAAATCCAATCCACAGCTAGCAAAAGAATACGTGTAGGCATCGAGTAAAGCATACAAAAAATGAACACATAGGTATAGATCTCTACAAAACACCGATAAAAACAATAAAAAATCAGCAAATTCACAGATACGTTTATAAACATCAAAAAACAGAAAAAGAAGGGGAAGGAGAGACTGACCTGCAAGGAGCGAGTGATTGGCACAGGCAGGGATAAAATTAGGGTTTCTAATCACAAAGTAGGAGGATCTGCGCCTTACAGGTTGAAGGAGAAGAAACAGGAGTTCGTGACTTGTTATTATGGCCGGAAGAAGAAAGCCAATCTGGAGTTTAGAAATGGATTGGAGTTCAAACTCGGGTCGGGCGGTGCTTGGAGTATTTTTATTTTTCCATTTTTTTTTAGCGTTTCGACTAAGAGACCTTTTTTTTTTTTTACGAGAATATTATATTATATTAATTATCTCCATAAATTACAAAGCAACAGTTTGATCTACTTCCTCTTGTTAATTAAAAATAAAGTCAGATTTTAAAGCAGATCTAGCCAGAGAATAAGCTAAATAATTACAATTCTTAGATATATATTTACACGTAATATAGTTATTTCTACTTAGTAATTGTCTTATATCTTCTAAGATGTCTTGAGCTTGAAAATTTAAAGAACATTCCCCATAAACAACATCCATCACTGACTTTGAATCAGTCTCGATTGTACACCAGCTCCACACCTTCTTTATACACAATTCTAGTGCTGTTTTGACTGCCATTAGTTCTAACAAAAGCGGATCAATTAAATACTTCACTTGCCTAACTCTTTAGTCGATTAAATCCACTTTACTATTCCTAACAACCACTGCAATAGCTTCAATGCTTTTATGAATGTCAACTGCCGCATCCACATTCAGCTTAAGATACAATAATAAGGGAGGACGCCAACCTGACTGTGAACAGCACCTTAACACAATCTACATTATTTCCTATAGCATTTGTTCCATCTAACTTCTCAACAGAACAAAATTTTGACCAATTATTAACAGCTAGTGCAATTACCTGATTTGGGTCAGATTTCTGGAAATTAAAACAATAGTTATTCCTGGCTTTCCAGAGTTGCCACATCAGAAAAACAATGAGTCCGATTTTTCTATCATCCAGTTCCACTTCCCACACCTGTTCCATTAAACTCAGCCAAATTTGTTGCGGAGAGTTACCTGTTACTCTATCAGCTCGAAAGCCTAAAGGTGAAGCCAGCCATACCAATCTTGTGAAGAGGCATTTGAAGAAAAGATGCTTCTCATCCTCTAATTCACCACATAAGCCACATAAAGCACAACCATTTTTCAATCTCTTTACAAAATTCACTCCGACTGCTAGGCCTTTTTTAAGAAATCTCCATATGAAAACTTGCATTTCCTTTGGACAACACAATCTCCAAATATGCTTCCATGGAAAATCCGTGTCAACTATATCAGCCCCCAATACATGAGTTCCTTCTCCATAAACAACCTTTAAAGCTTCTCTATAACTCGATCTTACTGAATACATCCCATTCTTCGTATAATACCAGACCAATCTTTCATGCTTGCTGGAGTTAGCAATTGGCAGACTTAAAATAGTCTCACAATCTCTTTTTGAGAAATTATTTTGTATCAGAGTTTGGTTTCAAGTTCTATTCTCCCAATTGATTAATTGATGCACCCAGTATATACTCCTGTCTCTTCCTGGATGGTAGTCAGCAACAAAGGGAGGCTCTTTTGGAATCCAGCTATCATAGAAACAAGCAATATAACGACCATTTCGAATATTCCATCTTACACCACGCTTTAATACCTCTCTACCCACCAAGATGCTTTTCCATCCCCACAAAGCCTTCTTAGGGGCAATACAGAGAAGAAATCAGAATTCGGATAATACTTCCCTCTTAACACTCTAGCTAGCAAGGATGAAGGATTGGAGATTAGTCGCCAACCTTGTGTTTGACTAAGATGCATAAATTTGGACGGTGATTTTCAATTTTGGTAACTCTTAGGAATCTAATAGTATTGTATATTAGTCAAAATATAAGGACTTAACTGTAGGATAGATCAATTATCAGGGACTTAAAAATTGATTCTATCTTAATATTAATTTATTATATATAATTAAAATAATGGTTTTTCTATGGTTAATTTTCATGAAAGAGTTTGAACTTCCATTTGTAATTGGAATAGGATTAAACTTTAATTTCTTTTCATCGATTGGATTTGAACTTCAATTTCCTTTCATCAATAGTCCTTTTGTCCATAAATTATAATTTTCAACCTCCAACGGAGACCAACATGTATTTTTTTAAAAATCATTTTATTTTAAACCTCCAACCAGGATTAAATTAAACTTTTTCAACCCAAAACTCAATTTTTGTTTTCGACAATGAACAAAGCAAATAATTATACTAAATCAAAGCTTCTGTCAAGAGAAATTTGAATATGGTTTTATTTTTTACGAACCATCTAACCACCGGAAATTGATGGAAACAAGATGGAAATGAAATCGATCATTCGGCCCAATATTGTGACCTGATTTGTTTTTCTTCCTTTGGCCATCATTTTCAATGAATTTAGCCTCCATATTGTTTACCGATCCAACTAGTTGCCTTGTGGCAGCCGTGACAAATGTTGGACAATGGTGTTGCAGTCTGAGTTTGTGACGAGCAGATTTTTTTATATTTTAATGAAAATTTTTTATTTTTATGTTAAAAAAAATTAAAATATAAATTTGAAAAAAAAAAGAGAAAATATCCGCAATGAAAATCAAATCATATATAGAAAGGTACTCTAAAAACAGAAATTGAATTTTAAGTTGCAAATTTGCAGTTTCGTTATGACTAGAGGTTAAAGATGAAATAATGTTTAAAAAATTATATTTTGGTCCCTGTTAAAGGTTGAAATTTTATAATTTATTGTCAAAATGACTACGTGTGAAAGAAATTTATTATCAAAAGGACTACATGTGAAAGAAATTTGAAGTTTAGACCCCTTCGATAAAATAATATTGAAGTTTAGAACCTTCTGATTACAAACTAAAGTTTAGACTCTTTTGATTACAAATGCAAAAATTTGGAGACCATGGGTGAAAATTACCCGTTTTCTAAAGAGTGAAACTTTGCACTATTTAAGCATTCAATACTATCATTAATGAAAATTGTAAATTTAACTTTGAAAATAGTAAATTAGTGAATTATGTAAATTAATGAATTGTATGAAGAGAGTGGATTTTTATATGAGGAGATAGAATGTTTAAATAAAGGAAAAATTATTATGGCCCCCTATTTTTTACTATAATTTGCTCTCAGGTACTGCTTGTTCAGAAATATATTTGAACTGAAACAAACCAAAAGCAAGAAAAGAAAGAAAGAAAGAAAGAAATAGCTGAAAAAGAAAAGAAAGGAGAAGGAGGGGGCTATCAATGGTGAAATCACCACCAGTAGCCCAAGAAAAAGGTCCATTGCCTTTTTTGGAAGAAAGGAGAAAAGAAAAATATTTATTGATTTTTTTATAATTTTAAATATTTGATAAATAATGGTAATCAAATATAAATAAAACTTTAAACATGTTTGATCAAATATAAAAAATATTTAATAATAATAAGTAGCAAAGGTATAAACAGATAAATAAACAATAAAAAGCACAACATTAAAAAAAATAATGAAAACATATTTATTTATTTTCTGATTTACATGAAATATAGTGCCAACTTATATATTTTCTTTTCAAAAAAAAAGAAAAAAAGAGAATATTTCCTAATGTGTATACTAAACAATTTTATGCATAGTTTTGTAAAATCCCCAAGAACAATTCATTGAAAAGAAACAAAAACTGGATACTAATTTATAATTAGACTAACACTAGATTATAATTGGTTGACTATAAATTATTAAAATTGATATGTTTAAAAATATATATAATGGAAAAAATTTTGAGTAAATACATTAGAAAATTTAAGCAAATAGTTTATTATTATTATTAAATAGCATATGGCATTTTCAATGAAAATACTAAAATTGATACCAAGACTATCATTCGTGGCATTAATAATTTCAATTCAAACGTCATTCAAACATAGTATTACTTGTGAAATTGGTTATACATAAATATAGGCCAAAAATATTTTCAAGCTCTCGAAGTATGCATCATTTTTACATAAGGTCTTTTGACGAAGTAATTGCAATATTAAGCCCCTAAACTATCTACGTGAATTACACGAAGCCCTTGTTTGATAGAGTTAAAATCGCGTGTAATTCAAACAAACGGTGAGCGCGTTAAGAACTTCGTAATTCATTTCGAGGTCCTCAAACTTTACCAATTTTTTACATAAGACCCATCGGCGAAGTAATAGCAATATTAAGCCCCTAAACTTATAAAAAGTTATACATGAACCCCTTATTTAACAGACCTGACGACGTGTGTATAACAAATTAACGGAAGACGCGTTAATAGATATGCAAGCTGCAAAAAGACGCCGTTTTGAAAGGGATTAAGCAAAAAAAAAATTATTTCACCCATTCTTCTAAACGTATTCGTTTTGCTTCTTCATTATCATCACCACAACACCACCATCAGTCCCACTTTCTGCCTCTCTCTTCTTCTTCATCACTATCCCACCACCATTATGGTGGTAGCCGAAAAATCAAAGCAAATTAGCAAAGAACTTGCTAATTTTCAGTTGAAAATTAACAAAATAGTCGGAAAAATAGAAAATGCAAACTGATTTCTCACCATTACTTTAGTATAATTTATAGATCAGATTCAAATTCTCACTCCAAACATAATAATAATAATAATAATAATAATAATAATATGCATTGCTCCTTAGGGACGTAGCTAAACCTGGTTCATGCCGGAGGTCTTCAAGTCAGCCCTACCCTGTCCTGCCGCCGCTAAGGTTTTCAAGCCGCGGGCAAGAAATCATATTACAGTACTGGCAAGAAATCAGTTTGCGTTTTCTATTTTTCTGGCTATTTAGTTAATTTTAAATTGAAAATTAGCAAGTTCTTTGCTAATTTGTTTTGATATTCCAACCACCATCATGATGGTGGTGAGGTGATGATGATGATGAAGAAGAGAGAGGCAAAAAGTGGTGGTGATGGTGGTTGTGTGGTGATGATGATGAAGAAGTAAAATGGCTATGTTTAGAAGGATGGAGGAAATATTTTTTTTTTCTTTAATTCCTTTTGAAACGACGTCGTTTTATAGCTTGCACATCCATTAACGCGCCTCCCATTAGTTTGTTATACACGCACTATTAGATCTGTTAAATAAGGGGTCCGTGTATAACTTTTTGTAAGTTTAAGGACTTAATATTGCTATTACTTCGCCGAGGGGCCTTATGTAAAAAATTGATAAAGTTTGAGGGCCTCGAAATGTATTACGAAGTCCTTCACGCGCTCACCGTTTGTTTGAATTACACGCGATTTTAACTCTATCAAATAAGAGCTTCGTGTAATTCACGCAGATAGTTTAGGGGCTTAATATTTCTATTACTTCGTCGATGGGCTTTATGTGAAAATGAGGTATACTTTAAGGGCCTGAAAATGCTTTTGGGCCATAAATATAACCACATGATAGTATCCTTCAAAAACAAAAAAAAAAAAAAAAATCTAAATCGTTTTGTGTCAGAACTTGCATTGAAAACAAACGATTTTCATGTCAAAACTTGCATCATAGAGGTCATCTTGTCAGCATCAAATAACAAGTACTCAGCCAATCAAAATTGAGAAAAAGATACAATTAATTCCAAATACTTATCTGATATGGTGTTTAAATGGGATGGGCCTATTCTTCCATTTCCATATTCCTTATGAAGTGATAGAGTGAAGAGATGAGTCACTATGAATTAGAGGAGCCTCAAGTAAAAGTTGTAGCCTAATCTGCTGACAACTTTGTTCCTTAATTTTTCTATTTCCTTTGAATATTAAGGTTGGAGTGTAGATGACGCAATTATCTTCATGAATTTACATCAGAATTGATTTGTTTTTTTTTTTTAAATTAAATGCTTGTTGCAATGGCCAAATCATGTCGAAGATAATAATTCGTAGGTTTAATTAGGCATTTGCCAAGATAAGGATGTAGTCTTATAATGGCAAAGCAAATGCAAGGGTCCTAAACAAAAATTTCAACACTTAGCTAAAATAGCAGCATTAGTGCTGAGCTACTTATAATAATAAATGACAAGGGAGGAAGCACCAAAATATCATTCTCTCTTGGGACAGTGGAGTTGCCACTCAGTCATCTTCTTGTATTTCTTTAGCTAATAATGGGTTTAATATAGATGATATGCTCACTTTCCCCATGCTCCAACATCCACATACATTATGCGTTGCTCTTCAACATTTTCTCACATAATTTTAAAATTTCTATTAAATAAGGATTCATCATCCAACCCACCAAAAGTGTTTGAATTACCCTGGTAAATACTTATTCGAAGATAATTATCTTAAATTCTTTGCCTGCCATTTCTTATTTAGGTTGAAATTGCTAAAAATGTTGGAAGCACTAATGATGTCAAAACTACTTGTTGATTAGTATTAAGTTGGTCACCTCAAGTATCCCCGTGTGCTACTTTAATCGCCTTTTACACAAGGCTAATTTTTTTGTTATTTCAAAAAAGTCAAAGAAAAAATATTTCCACTAATAAAAATTTTATTATTAAAAAAAGCTATTTCTAAAAGAAAAGTTTAAATTGCAAAAAAAAAAAAAAAAATTGTAAATAGGGTCATTTTACAGATTGAGCAAGATCACTCCTGCAGCTAAGGAAATCCAAGACTCTGTATGACATGTAATTGTTTAAAATAATTTGCCAACAAGTTTAAAACAATTTTATCTAAATCGAAAGAGTATATAACTGATTTATAAAGAGTTACAGCTCGTATACTATCTCTTCGTAAGAAATTTACTAGAGGTTTACATAATCTCCTACGTTCTCACCATTTTTATTTGTCAAAAGAATAACATCAAATGGAACTCCAAACAGTATTGTTAATGCAAGAACATCATATACGTCTCATCTTTCTTTCTGCACTTCCTCTTCAATCTCTATAAGGAGGTCAACTCCTCTCTCTCACCAATTAATTCCAAACATTCGCTCCATCGTCACGACCTCAACCAACCTAACTGTTTCTCCATCCAAACTCAAAAGCACAAAAATTAGCAGAAGTAAACAAATTAGAATAAAAAGTTGCAATCAAAGAAGAAACAAAACCAAAGACCTAAGAATGGACATGCAGTAAGGAGGAACAAGAAGACTGTCAAGATAAGGATTAGAGCACCACCAGGAATGTGTGGTACATCGTATTAACAATTTGAGTTAGAGGTCATTTGTAAAATCAAATTCTAATTAATGATCCATTAAACCTTTAATCTTTTTTTTTTTTTACATAGGTACAGAGGAGGAGGGAATGAGAGTCGAACTCAAGACCTTAGTTCTAATAGACCCGCATATTAACCGATTGAGTTAGGCTTTGGCTCCCATTAAACATTAAAACATGATTGAGGAAAGAATTTTGAGTGTGATAATAATTAAACACATAACAATCGAAGTGTGAACTTGTAAAAAAGAAAGGAAAGGCCTGAGTCTGAGGAAACTTCATATCCTTACCTAATATCCTCACTAACACATAACTAAGTCAGGAGTTTGAAAAAATCTGTTAAATTGGAGATGAGGTGGTGTCACAACCATAATCCTTCAGTTTTCTAATTTTTTAATTAGAATGATGACATGTACGGTCGGCCACACTACTTTTCTCTTTCAAAAATGAAATGCCTCTTTCCTTTGTTTTTCCTCCATTTAATTTTTCTACAACGGCGGGTGTACGGATTTGATTCTTCGTTGCATTGCCTTTTTTTAATAAGCTAAATACTAAAAGGAAAAGATTATAATTTTGTTGAACTAGATCAAATGCAACTTTATTTTAACTTCTCACCTCACGTAGGATAGGATAATATTTTATAGATAGATAGTGGTGTATTAGTGGTGTGATTTTTATACGTTTACCATTTAATTTTTTTTTTTTACAAAGTGGAGGGGAGAGTAAGGATAAAAACCTAAATTTCTCTGGTTAGGTAGCTGCGATGTCAACAACTCTTTGTCTCTGTTTATCATTTAAATTTAATTAGGGAATATTTCTGGTTTAAAATATTTTAGGCTAACTAATTCCAAAATTGATATTAACTACTATATGTTCAATGAAGTTAGTATTTTCACATTTATTTTTGTAGGATTTTAATTAGCATAATTCGTTGTCCTTAGGTCAATAAAAAGTTAGAAATGGCACAATACACTGGATGAATTATAAGAAAAGAACCTCTTATTACCCACTTCTAGTGTAGAAGAATTTACATAACCAATAACAATTCAATTAACATAAGTATCTTACGTGAATAAAAATACACAAATTTCTACTGTTAAAAAAAATTCTGATTAATTTGGTAAAAATAAATATAGATAAAAATTTCCTTCGAAGAAACTTTAACTTTTAACCTAATAACTGTTTATTGCTCTTCTTCATAAATAACTGTTTACTGCAATTTAAAAGAAAAAAAACTGTTTACTGCAGGTTAAAATATTAAACTTCAGAAAAAAAAAATTATAATAATGAGGTAGCTAAAGATTTAATTAGCATAAACAAAAAGAATTTATTAGAAAGCCTTAAAATGGGCCGGTTTTTGTCAAAATCAGCTGATATTGATTTGTAAATGCACAGTGAAGCACTTAAAATTTTATTTAAAAGAAAAAAAAGTCTGAAGCACTAAAGAAAGTGTGGGTGACAGAAAACAAATTAATGAAAACGCGTGGAGATGAGAAGAGAGGGTAGTGGAGACGGAAACCAAAGGTACAATAGTCGTACATACATACATTTTTAAAGAAAGAAACTTTAAGAATGAATGATGTATGCATCCAAGAGACAATTTTCTGATTCAAATTCTAACATTATTTATGTTACCGGATACCGTGTACACCTGCCTCTTTCTAATTTTTTTTCACCACCAATCTTAATAAACCAATCCCTTTCTTACAAGTTACAATACATATTCATCGCCAATGCAAAGAGATGAAAGTTCAATGTTTTTCATTCGGTAAAAGATTCACATAGATGTGTTCCGGCTGGCCCGGTTCAGGTCCAAGGCCCCATTTCACTGTGCACGATGGTGATTGACCTAACCCGAGGGTTCACGGTTTCAGGGTGGTGATGGACTTGAATTGGACTGTGGCCTTGGCGATTCAAGGCTCGATGATTCATGGTTTATGGTGGTGATGAGTCTAAACCAAAAGTGTAACTTGACAGTTCATAGTTTAAGGCTCGACAATTCATGGCTCATCAACGCTTTTAGTGATTTTTGGACAGTTGAACCTGTGAGTTGGACCTTTTTAGGCAGTAACAGTTCAATATTTTCATATGAATTGGATCGAAGTAGGGGTGTGCAAACGGGTAATTCGGCCAAAACGGTTTGGGTAAGAAAATTTAAACGGGTAATTCGGGTAAAGCGGATAAATTATTCGGGTAATTCAATCATAATCGGGTAACACATATTTTGACCGAATTACCCGTTCTGGCCGAATAACAAAACGACGTCGTTTTGAAAGAGCCAAATTGATGTTGTTTTAAGGTGTTCATAATATTCATTTTATGTAATTTATTATCTATATTAAACCCTTTAATCATTTTGAGACTAGGATGGATGCTTGTTTTAATTTAATTAACTATTTATTTTGTAGATAGATTGAAAAGTAGAATATTTAGTTAAAAAAATGTTAATTTTTAATTCAGCTAATTCGGCCAAAGAAAATTTAAAT
>CATIWJ010442414.1:0-10125 GCA_949640765.1 Croton laevigatus | reverse complement strand
ATTAAGCACTCTTTTTATTTGGCATTGAGTTTCCCCTTTAAAGAAACATGCAATGTGAAGAAATACTTGTTGCTCTTCAGGATCAAGTGCATCATAACTTATTCTGAAAATTTTCCCAACATCTTGGTTGAGGCTATTTTTTAGTTTTTTCAATGCACTTTCCCATTGTTCTTTACTCTTGAGGAACAAATATGAACCCAAAATTTTAACAGCTAAAGGAAGGCATTTTGCATATCTAACAACACTTTTTGATAGTTCCGCATAATGTGCCTCCGGTCCACTTTGCTTGAAGGCATGCAAGCTGAAAAGCTGAAGGGCTTCATGTTCACTTAATGCCTCAACTTCGTATATATAATCAACTCTCCCCAAAAACACCCCTTTATCCCTACTTGTTATGATGATCCTACTTCCAGGACCAAAACAACTATGCTCTGCAAAATTAATGGTTTCAAAATCTTCTACATCATCAAGCACAAGAAGAATTTTTTTATAACAGATCATGATCATCAACATTCCATGATTTGGATATATATTTTTTTCACCAAGAATTTTAGAAAGAAGTTCTTCTTCAAGTTTATCTTTACCACCAGTTTGTAAACACTTCTCTCTAACATTATCAATAAAGCACTTACAGTCAAAGTGAGAAGAGAGATTCTCAAAAACAACTGTTGCCAGGGTTGTTTTACCTATGCCGGCCATCCCCCATAATCCTACTATACGAACATCATCAAATTCGATGGATAGTAGTGATTCCACACATTTAATTTGTGACTGCAGTCCGACTAAATTCTGCACTTTACAAGGGTATAATTCCCTAAAATAGTTAATAGCACCCTTAACAATGTCTTGAAGATCAGCATACTCAGACCTAACAACATGAATAGTGCCACCGTTATGTGTGAGAGTTAGAACTTCGAATCACAAAGCTATTCTAATAATTTGTTATTTATTTAGGTGACAGCAAAATTTAATTATGTGATGTAATTTGAATTTAAAATTTGCCAGCTTAATTATATTCAAATTTGAAATTAGCATTGGAAAATCTATCAAACCGAGTTTCCGCAAGCTTCCACTTCTAAACAACAAAAGACTACGTTCAAAGTTCCAAAAAATATGTGAATGCATCTCTCCATGAAGTTCTTAAAAACTATATAAATGCTATATGAAAATTCCAAAAGTTAAAAAAAAAAAAAAAAAAGCATACTTGGATTCTGCCAACACCACTCCTGATATATTCGCTGCTTTGCGCAATGCAGCTCTCCAGTTCTGCACTCGCTCAGCACTGTTCATGAAATCTTGCTCGTGTTTAGCAAAGTTCTCAGCAAAACTTCCTGTTTGGTCACATACATCAGTTGGATTAACAAGGTAGAAAACTGGAATTACCTTCTGACCAAACTTTTCTTTACATTCAAAGATCTTGACGACTTCGTCCAAACACCAAGGCGAAGATGCAAAATTGTTAGAGAAAACAATAACAGAAATATGCGAATCTTCAATTGCTTTAAGAATGGCAGGCTCGATTTCTTCACCTCGTTCAAGTCTATTGTCTATGAATGTTGGAATCCCTAATCGATCATGTAGATAACCGTAGAGATGGCTAACGAACCTGTGACGAGTGTCTGCACCTCGGAAACTGAGAAAAACATGGTGCTTTTTAGATCGGAAAGAAGAAGATGAAGAAGAAGAAGCCATATCCATATCCTGTTGATTTTGTGTAGATGTAGCTGTAATTTATGAAATTGTCTTTAAATACTGTGAGATAGTAAAAACAGAAATAGAGAGAAAAGCTCAGCAACTTCCAAGAAATTTAAAATTCTGAATACCATTAGTCAAATACGCAATGCAAAGTCTCAGCGAATCATTAAATACGTTTTATGGAAATTTAGTTATCTTCAAAACCAATGGTTTCTATCAAGTAGTAATTTCAAAGTAGTTTTAAAATGCCTCAAATTTCAAAAAAAAACATAGTCTTCCTACAGTATGTTGATTGGAAATTTCATGATCGTCTAGTAAAATCACACATAGATCATAATATACTGAACATAAGTAAATAACTAGAATTATTAGTTAAATAGGAAGTCCAAAAGTTTTCTTAAGAACAACTAAATTCATTTGGAGTTCTTTTTAACAAAATAAAAAATCATTTGGAAACTAATCATCAAACTATGATTAGAAAACAAGTTTGATTAACAAAATTCAACAAAATAAGTTCAATTAATTAAACTATGATTAAATCAAAGAAAGAATTTTCATTTACTTCATTTTGCTCCTTCCTCTTCCTCACCAC
This sequence comes from Croton laevigatus, assembly GCA_949640765.1. Classification (NCBI taxonomy): domain Eukaryota; kingdom Viridiplantae; phylum Streptophyta; class Magnoliopsida; order Malpighiales; family Euphorbiaceae; genus Croton; species Croton laevigatus. The sequence goes on along the minus strand of CATIWJ010442414.1, from coordinate 7,838 downwards.
CATGGATTCAACTTCATGCGTATGTTGACCGGATTTCTCAAAAGTTACTTTACAGAAAAAGAAAAAAAAAAAAAAAACAAATGTTAAAAATTATTTCAAAGATGTTGCCGAACAACTTGTATAAAAATTAAGATATGATTGTGCTTTATCTTTATACTTATCAGTCTATCACATAGTTGCCACTAATTTGATAACTATTTTCAAAGAGATGAAAATATTTACACTATTTTTTGATTCACTATTTGGCCTCCTTATAAACTCTTGTCCAATCCAAACATAGCCTTAAAAAAATAACTATGTATTCTTTTCTTTTTTTTTTTAAATAAATTCTATTCAAGAATTCAAAATTTAGTAAATGCCAAAATTAAAAAAAAATAGAGACCGACCATAATTTTTTTTTTTCTAGAAAAATGTTGATTTATAAACATATTTTTTAAACTAATGACTATTCCAACCAATAAAGAAGAAGTCATCTTTCGTTAATTGAGAATGATGTATGAAATATTTTTTCTAGAAAAATGTTGATTTGTAAAACATTTTCATTGGTGTTTGATTTTTATATATTTAAAAATATATTGAGAAGGACTAACAATATATAATATAATATAGTTTATTCACATTTTTCTTAAGAAATATAGAAATCGAAAACGACTATCTATAATAATATATAAAACAAATATTTTTTTCCCTTGAAAATTAAGCAAAGAAACAAGAAAGAAAGAAAGGAAGAGGAAGAAGAAGCAACATTATTTTTATTATATCGAGTCTAAATATCGTATCGATTCTATTAAAAATACACATTATATGAGGACAACATTATTTTTATCATATTTTTTTAAAAAATATTATTATTCTAAGATTAAAAAATAGTTTTAGCTAGTAAAATATATTGGCCGGTTTTTAGATTATTTATTTCAATTTCTAAAAAAATAATTATGGATTATATTAATTTGGTTTTATACTAATTAAATTAAAATTTCTTAATTAACTCATGATTCCTAACCACTTAATAATCATCAAATTTTCTACTTCAAAACAGAAAAATAATCATCAAAATTTACTTAAAAACAACCAAGTCATATATGTAGGAAACTCAAACCAGCTAGGTTCCAACCAATAAGTTATAATGGAAGAGAAAATGACTTATAAATATAAATATAGAAAAAGAATTACATATAAAATGAAAAATTGCGATTTAATCACTCAAGTTCGGCTAATATTACTATTTCATCATGAAATTTTGGCATAATTGCTATAAATTACTATATGGCACCGTTCCACTAATAAGTGAATTAAGAATTTTTAGTGAATTTTTATATTCTGATTTTACAATTATTAAGTGTGAAAGTGGTAAAATTGGCAAAAAAAAATCAAAATGCAATGAAATTATAATTATATAGTAAATTTTAAATAAAAAATTAGAGTAGAGGAAAATAATTAAGATTTTAAAATCGAGAAATCTAAAGAAATATTATGGAATTGTTATAAGAAAAATTAGCCGAGAAATAATATCAAAGTGTTGTGAAAATAAGAAGGTTAATAATTAGACTCGAATATATGTGTGTGTTATTATTCGAGAAAGAGAATGGAAAATTTAAGAAGGTGATTATGTGAAATCCGTAGTTTTTGGTTAATTTGGAATTTAATGGTAATTTTGCATTTGGCCATTTGTTGGTGATATTAGACCGTTGTTGAAACTAAAACGTCAAAAAGATACTGTTTCACTGCAAGAAAACAAAACAATACCAACCGAAAATTCGGTTGGTAATTAATGGAATTCGGTTGCTAAATTAAAGTACCGACTTCGGTTGGTAAAACGCTAGTCGGTAATTCGTCCGCTTATTCAGTTGCTAAATTCGGTTGGTAATTACCCACCAAATACAAAGTCGGTTGGTAATTCTTCCGCTGTTGAATCTGTGGATAATTGGTTGGTAATTTCCAACCGAATAAAATCGGTCGGTAATCGGTTGCTATTTTTTTAGGGTGCATTCGGTTGCTATTCGGTCGGTATTTTTATTTTACTAATTTATTTCCTTTTTAGAATTCGGTTACTAAAGTTATTTATTATTCAAAACATGTTGCTATTTGGTTGCAAAAATATTTATTTTTTTATTTATATATTTTATTATCTTTCAAAATATAGTCTAAAATATAATACCAATACAAAATAAAATATATTAAAGAATATATAAAAGTATTCAAACCACGATTCATAGAAAAGCAAATTAACATTCAAAATATCCCACTTAAAAACAAAACAGAAATACAAAAAACAAGTCTAAATTGTGTCTTACAGTCATAGCCATGAAACTAAAGTGCTAAATATCATTAAAATAAAGCATAAGTAGAAAACATAGGCAGTCATAATCAACACACGATGTACATTTAACTATTATCTTAAACTTCTTAAAACATAAAGATGCCCACAAGTAGAGGACAGTAGACCTGAAAGCCCTCTAGTGCTACGAACAGTATTGCTCGATGCATCTACAGTATATCAGAGGCAGCAAAGGCATTTCTTTGAAGATTTCCATGGTGACTCATACCTTCCATACCCCTACATTATATAAAGATAAAATACTGGTTCAAAACTAATAAGCAACATAATCCAAATGCATAACCATGGTAAAATAATCCAAGCTTAAAGTTCCTACTGTAAACATAATACTAGAAGGCTTAAATTGTGATACCTTTGATTTAAAATCTAAACTACTTTGACGACATAATGCACCTGCAAGAAAAATAGTAACCAACATGATGTTTAAGTAGAATAGAATAGCTGCAAGAAAAATAATAACCAACATGATGTTTAAGCAGAATAGAATACTTAAAAAGAATCGCAAAAGAGAGGAAATCAAGAGAATATGAACACGATCTTATCGAACTAGAAACTGCAAAAATAAATCAAGTAAAAGTTTGTTATGTACCTGTTCTTTCATCTGTTTGAGGAAGCATTGAAAAGGAACTAAATAAACTTGACATTCGTACTATCATTGCCTTCGAGATGGATCTCTTGTGAGACTATAAGAATAAAGCAACTAAATCAGAAAAATGAAAATGTAAGGGATAGTAATCAATTAAAGACAAACTGATTTCTCTGCTAAAGTCAGTGGATACTTACAGGTTCCTTCTTAATGCACCCATATTTACTCTGCATCTGTAGAAACAAAAAAGAAAATCTGTATAAGTAAAATTCAATTTGGATAGTCACTTTGAGTTTGAACATTTGAGGATTTTCAGACTAACTGAGATTTGACTCAAAGTAATGTGCTAAAGCCTTTGCAAGCATTGTACAAACTCAATACTGACAGCTATTCCAAAGACTGCACCCATAAAATGGAATTGGCCTGAACTTTTTACTGTTATTCACCAAGCTAGATATAATTGTTTCTCACAAAGAATATAACAGAATCAAACATGTATTAACGACCATATTTCTAACAAAACTGAAAAATAAAACATGATATCGTGCTAGTACCAACACATATCAACTCTTACAAACTTGTAAATGGCTTTTGACAAGATATATTGTTATACCTTGTACACCCATGACTCTGAGAACACCTTTGGGAGTAGCACCTAGAGAGAACAAAATCTTCAGTATTCATTGAGTGGTGCAGATATTTAAAAGAGAGAAAAAAAGTCTATCATACATATATGCTAAAGAAACGCAGGGGAAAGAATTTCTTGCATATAAAACGAATCCCTTGATTTAAAAGAAAGAGCCCAACACAAAGAACACATCATACTTAACTAAAATAACCAATTAAGTAAGCAACTAGTAAGGTTAGCAAGTAAAATATTACAAATAAGTTCTAAAATATTAACAAGGATCCAACACCTCTTTTGTTATTTACTACAACTGAAAACAAGAACTTGAATTGAGCAAACTATTCAAAGTTACACAAGTTGACACGAGAGATTTTGAGTGAATCAAGGTCTATTTTTGAGTTATAGTATAAAAATTGGATATGATGGCAAAAATGCAATGTCTATTTTTCCCAGCCTAACAAGACATCTGTAAATCAAGCAAAACTATTGAAAACTAAGCCTCAGGACCAGCATTTGTTGGTACATGTAATGTAGGCTCTTCACATCCTAAAAGAAAAAACCCAAGAACTCAACAAATCCATCATAAACATTTATTAGAAAGACAAAAACTGAGATGTGTTTCAGCTGGTGAACTACAGAAACAAAAGAATTTAAAAGTCCATAACAATATAATTGCATCACCAAAAGTCAGAAGCATATTTTCTAACAATTGATTCTCATCTTGGACTAACTTTGTTTGCCTCTGTAATTCAACAATGAATTAACTGAATAAGAATTGACTGATCAACATGCCACACATTAAAATTAATAAAATCAAGCTTTGGTAAGTGGGTACAAGACATTTAAAATAAACTAGTGTTAAAACTGATAAGATAATATTAGAATGTTTTGTAATTATCTAATTCCTAGAGTTCTATATACTGTATACTTCTCATTGTAGCTGTATAAATATTCCAAAGTAATACAAATACAATACACAGTTTTTCGAAACCTTTTATGGTATCAGAGCCCAACCCTAATCAAATTCCATCTCTGGAATTTTCCCGTCTGCAATTTCTTTTGCTCATTTCAAGCTCTAATTGATTCTGTCTTCTAATTGAAAATGAGCACTGATTCGGCTATCGTTTCCACAACTGCTGCTGCAATTTCTTCCTCTATTCCTTCTTATCCAAATGTCTCTCATCAAATCTCCATCAAACTCTCTTCTACTAATTTCTTGCTATGGAATGCACAATTTCTTTCGTTGGTAAGGGGTTGTCGTCTGGCTAATTACATTGAAGGTGATTGTGTCGTCCCGCCGTCAACCTTATCTGATAATTCTGTTAATCCAAACTATATGGTTTGGTTTTCACAAGATCAAATGGTTTTGAACTGGATTCTTTCATCTGTTTCTGAAGCAATATTGCCTCAGATTGTTATGGCCAAGACTGCTAAAGAGGCTTATTCGAAATTGTTAATTACCTATGCTAGTGGGTCTAAGTCTCAAATTCGTGAGCTTAGAACCCAACTTTTTAACTTGCGATGAGGCAATGAGAATATCTCTGTCTATACACAGAGAGCTAAATCCATTTGTGATCAGTTAAGTGTTCTTGGTCATGTAGTTCCTGAAGATGACTTGGTTGAATTTACTTTGCAAGACTTGGGACCAGCCTATCGACCTTTTACTCGTAGTCTTAAGTCCAGATTGGAAGCTGTTCGTTTTGATGATCTCATAGGCCTTCTTCTCAGTGAAGAGCGTAACCTCAAATTTGATAATACTATTGGAGATGGTATTCTTCCTGTTCCTTTCGCACAGTATGCTGCTAGGAATACCTCTACCAATCGCGGCCGCGGTAGAGGGAGAGGCTCTCAGCCGTGGTAATGGCTCTTCTTCTGGCCGTACTTCAGCTGTTGCACAAGGGCGTGGTAATAATTCAGACTTCTCCACTGTTGTTTGCTATAATTGTGGTGGCAAAGGGCATATTAATCGGGTATGTCCATCTTCGAAACAATCCAAAGAAGACAGATCAGCTCCTTCTTCTAATTATACGGTTAGACGTAGTCCTTCACAGAAGCCTTGGGTTGTCGATTCTGGATCCACACATCACTTGACCAATGACTTGGGAAACCTGGCTCTTCACTCAGAATATACCGGACCGGATGAAGTTTCTGTTGGTAATGGCTCCACTCTCTTTATCTCTCATATTGGTTCTTCTAAATTGTCAACTAAGTCTCAATCTGTTCACCTTTCTGATATTCTCTGTGTTCCTAATTCTACAACTAATCTTATTTCTGTTAGTGCCTTAAGAAATGGTAATCCAGTGTCTGTGGAATTTTTTGCTAATCATTTTGATGTAAAGGATTTGGTGACGAAGAATATACTGGTGCAAGGACAGAATAAACAAGGGTTGTATATGTTTCCGCCTGGTACTTCAAGTTGGTCTTCACCTCGAGCCCATCTAACTACTCTTCAGACGTGGCATGATCGGCTTGGGCATGTAGTAATTTCTACTGTTCGAAGTTTAGTTCAGCAAAATAAAATTTCAGCAAGTGATGATTTCTTTCCAAGTTTGTGTTGTTCTTGTTCTGTTAGTAAAACTCGCAAATTACCTTTTGCTTATTCTAGTTATAGTGCTGAAGGACCTTTAGACTTGATTTGTTCTGATTTATGGGGACCGGCAAGTGAACCAGGTGTTGATGGTTCATTATATTAGCTTCTTTTTTATAATCATTTTAGTAAATTCTGTTGGCTTTATTTTGTTAAATATAAGACTGAAGTGCTGCATATGTTTATTAAGTTTCGCACAATGGTTAATAAATTTTTTGGTTGCACTATTAAACAGTTTCAAGCATGGAATTGTACAACGAAGCTCATTTCCCTACACACCTGAACAAAACGGTTGTGCTAAATGGAAGCATCGTCATATTACCGAAATTGGTCGTGCACTTTTACATCATGCAAAAATTCCACTTAAATATTGGCCATATGCTTTTGACACTGCTATTTATGTCATGAACAGAATTCCTTCCAAAGTTTTGCAGAATCGATCTCCATTTGAGCTTTTATTTAACAAATTACCAGATTACTCGTCTCTTCGTGTCTTTGATAGTTTATGTTTTCCTTGGCTTAAGCCATATACTAAATCCAAATTGGAACCATGGTCAACACCTTGTGTTTTTCTGGGTTATGGAACTATACACAAAGGTTACAAATGTTTAGATCCTGTTTCTTGCAAAATTTACATCTCACGTCATGTTGTTTTTGATGAACAGGTATTGCCATTTCATAGTCAAGTTCAACCTCCGGTTACATCACAACCCAATGCTTCTGGAGCGATTATTTCCATACCTGCTTCTCTTCTTCCTTTTGGGTCTACAACAAGTTCCATGCCAATCACTACTTCTCCATCAGAATTACCGCAACAGTAGAGCTAATCTTGTCACCTGCGGATAAATCATCCGTCGAAAGCATGCATAGTCATTCCTCTATTTCCACTGAACAGCCATCATCTGTTTCAGTTGTGCCATCTGCATTGCCATCTGCTATAACAACCTCTACTCATCCTATGGTGACACGTTCCAAAACTGGCAGTTTAAAGCCCAAGCTATTTCAAGCAACCAGGCAAAATTATACTCCTCCATCATCATTTACGGATGTAGTAAAATATCCTGAATGGCGGGTTGCAATGGCAGAAGAAATTAATGCTCTTATTCAAAATGGAACATGGGATTTAGTACCTCCTACGGCTGATCAAAATTTAGTAGGATGCAAATGGGTTTTTTGTCGAAAAACCAACTCAGATGGGTCTTTAGATCGGAATAAGGCTCGCCTGGTGGCGAAGGGTTTTCATCAACGTCCTGGAATTGATTTCACAGATACATTTAGTCTAGTTGTGAAACCTGTAACAATTCATTTAATACTCTCTATTGCAGTCTCTCTTGGTTGGAACTGTATACAAATTGATGTCTCCAATGTTTTTTTGCATGGTACGCTTGATGAAACAGTTTTTATGGAGCAGTCACCTGGTTTTAAAGACCCTCGACATCCGAATTATGTTTGTCGTCTTCGGAAGTCGCTTTATGGACTAAAACAAGCTCCATGGACATGGAACATGTAACACCCCAAATCCAACTTACAAATAAGCCAGACTTAAGTGTTACGTGTTCTCTTAACTCCTGTTAACTTATATGCTTAAATATTAAATTCTAAGAATTACATCAGAAAAATCACTTAAACCTTGACATCTTAATTACTTAATAATTACACTCATAAAATTCAAAACCCAATTTATTTAGTACATGCCAAC
>CATIWJ010442403.1:0-15804 GCA_949640765.1 Croton laevigatus | reverse complement strand
ATATTTTTTATTAACGAATATAAATAATGAAATAAAAAATAATGTGTATAAATTCAACGAATTTAACAGCCAACTATATAAATTTAAGCAGAGTATACTCTAATTGATTTTGTGTAGTTGGAAGTTCAATTCTTTATTTTTCTCTTTTAGAAAAATAGGATCTATATTGAGAACTGAACGTATTTTGCGAATTGATTATGACTATTTTTTAAATATGGGTGCAAAATATATAATACCAACCTATATATGCGCCATTCTAGTTACATATGATCGATTATGCAATTTTGTCTTCGTAATTGGCTAAATTTGTTGTGTGCATGTGTTATTTAGTTAGCACTATTTTGTAACACTTCTCACATAACTTCGACAATTAGCGTCATACGTTGGCGCAGCTCTTTAAGTTTTGTACACAAACTATCTACAACTGTAACTATCCTCTGCTAGCGCTTTCTTTACTTTTTCTATTATCTTTTACATCAATCTGACATGCATTTTAACATAATTATTTTTTCCAACCCAACCCACTAAATGAAAAATAGTAGGATTAAAATAGTTATTTTTTCTCAACCCAACTTACTAAATAATAAAAGGGTAAAATGGTCCTAATTCTATCAAAATAGCAAAAAGTTTCTATTAATTTAGAACATTGATTTGCCATAAAGTCTCTATTAAGTAAAAACGGAGGTTGTATCATATTTTCGCCTACCCTCGCATAAATTTCTAGGTCCGCCCCTGTTTATCTACAATTACCAAAAAAAAAAAAAAAAAGCACTTTCTTATGTTGGGGAAAGTAACTTAGTTCAGTGTGGAATGGAACTTAAGTTTCCTAATTTACGGAAACTTCTCTAAACAAACACTCAACTTACAACAAATTAGTTACTTTAGAAAAATTGAACTTCGCCTTCTCACTTATCTCCAAACGAACGATGCCTTAACAATACATCCATATGTAGACCAAACCCGGTTACTAGGATTAGGGGCAAAGGACCTCACTAAAATCTTAAGAAATACTTTTAAAATTAAGTATTTCAATTTATTCAATAGTTTTTTTTATTATAATTTTATATCTAAATTAATTTTTTATCAGTACAATATACCTCAAAAAATATTTGAATAATATTTAATTGTTAATTAGATTTTAACAGTTGGTTTTAAATTAATAAAATTTAAAATATTTAATTTTTTTTATGACTTAAATATTTAAAATTACATAAAAAATTTATATCACCAAAAGTGACAAAAACAAGCTAACTTTTTTACTAGTAAAACTAAAAATACTTGGGAAACTGATGTAAAATATAAACTTAATAATAATTTGCTTATCAATAAAAAAGAAAAGTTAACATGACATAAATTTAAATTTGTAGACAGAAAATTAACACTCTTATAAAGACTTATAGAAGGAAATAAATTAATGTATGCTCGTTAGTTTATTTGGTTGTGGGATTAGTTTTTATTTTATCGGTTTTAAGTAAGAGGTACTGTTAAATATAAATTTTAATCATTTATATTTATACAATAAAGCGAAATACAGTTTTATGAATGATTAATATGAAAAAAAAATCCATTTGTCAACTATTATTAATATTACTTAAATTTTGACAAATTATTTATATTTACTTGTTATTGTAATTTTCAAAGTGATATTTCTGATTTTTTTTTTTTTAATAGTCTTGCACCAGACTAGGATATATGTTCCAGGGATCAATCTAACTCCTTGACTGAAAAAAATATATTACGACTAGTTTATCCCAAATAAGTAAAAGAAAATGGGATTAAAATTAATTATTTCAAGCCAATATGTTGTAAAAATGGAAGGCTCCGAATTTGATTACTCATGTTCATACACGCTAGCACTAATTTGGCAAGTTATTAAAATAGAGCGTGACCTCGGTTGTGAGTAAAAATTATGTAAGAATTTTATTTAACTGTTTTTTAAGATCAACTTTGAAGACCATCCATATAGATTATTTATTTACTTGTATGCTTTTATATTTGTTATTCCTATGTGGAGCACACTAACACTATCGAAAAAAAAAAAGAAGCATGTTTAATTCATGGTGCTATATATATAAACACTATGTTCCACGAAAATTTAAAGGTAAAATTGAAATGGATCCTTATCTTATAGGTTATGCTATGGCTATTGGATTATTTAGAACAATGTGGTGTAGATTATTCCAAGGGAAAAGATAATAAAATTGCCTCATTTAGAACAACATCGTTGCATTGCGCCACTAACACGCAAGCTATAGTAACACAACAAACTGCAAAAACAGAGCATGGCATCTTCCTTTTCTTTTTCTTTTAATTTTGCTTTTACCATTCTTGTATTGTCACCCACCATTCATTGTATCTAAATTTATTGTTTCCACGTCCACACTACATATCATCATACTAAGTGTATCCACATGGATAAAATGATACTAATTAAGATTTCATTTCGTAATGTTAGTTATGTAGCGCCTCTTATAGATCTACCGTGGTAAATCTACAAAAGTGTTACAGCTGTCATCCACTTATATATTATAGGTATTTTTATTTTTATCATACACTAAATTTAATACCTAAAAAGGATTTATTTATTTATTTAAAATTCTGAATTATTCAGCTTAATATTTGAATTAAAATTAATAATTATCCAACACATCTTATTATAAACCATAATATAAATAGTACACATAATTCAAATATTCTTTATTTAGTATATACTGATTATTACTAGTTTATTTTTATTAAGATAAAAGATTTTATCCCTAAGGATAAAAATCTGATGCTGGCAGGCAACTGAAGGTTAACTAACCTCACTATTTCTGCTTTTCTTCGATACCTACAAGTTTAAAATGAACCAAACTTGTTAAGCGATTACGCTCAGTTGATACTTTAACTATGAAAATAGCAATAATAATATTTACATGCATTTTAAAATTTAAAAGTAATAAATATTTATTTAAAGAAATGATTCAGCAATAAATATTAAAATATTAAACAACTCATTTGAAATAAATAAATAACAAATCAATACTAAATTTATTTTTATTATTTTAATTATTCGGGTGGCTTTACTAGGAATCTTGTGAATACAGGGATAAAGCTACTGTATTTATTTTTGGAGTATCGGATAACTTTAGGCCGTAGCCGGAGTATCCTACTTTAATTGTTGTCAATTTTTATTTTAACAGCCGTATCCAAATTATTCAAAGTCTGTAATTCTCTCGGCCATAACTGGAGTACCCAAAGTCTAACTTGGTTATTCGTAGTACTGCTCAGTATATGATGCATCATACCCTTATCACACTAATTCAACTTACCTAAATAGAGCAAAATAATTATTTCCGAAATACTTTCCCAATCCATTCCAAATCACAATTTCATCACAAAATAATATATTTCTCAAAATCATAATATAACATATTTCCAAAATTTTGTAATAAATCAGTAATAAATTTTCATGCATGCAAAAATAACAAACCGGTATTTTCATAGTTAAAGTGTCAAACTTTTATTTTAGCGGTATTCTCTATTCAATAGTTCATTTTTGTTTCGGATCTTCTTCCTTCTTTTTGGACGGACCTAACGCCATAGTTATATACATATTTTGTGAGATTTATGTCTAAATAATTTTCTCTAAATATATCTTTTTAATTTATTATTTAAATTATTTTTCCTATAGTTATTTTGAATCCCCTTCTATTTTCTAAATTAAATTGCTTAATTATTAATTAATTAAGCCATAAGTATAAATATTTATATTTTTGTAAGATTACTATCTAAATATTTTCTTCTAAATATTATCTTTTAATTTACTTTTCTATAATTAATTTGAATCCATTTTTATTTTCTATATTAAAATGTCTAAAATTAATTAATTTAGTCCCAAATATTTTTACACTAAAATTAAATCAATTTAATTAATTTATTATAGTTCTAGATTTATTTTTAAGGTCTAAATAATTTATTTAAGTCCCTAAATGTATTAAATATCAAAATAAATACAAATTAATTAATTTAATATGCTTTTGGACTAAATTGAATAGCTAAATAAAGTTTTTGGGGCTAAAATCTAAATAATATTAGGCGGAAGGACCTGATTGAAAACGTGCTGAAAGTTTATGGGGGGTCGCGGCGTGATTTCTAGAAATTTGGAGCGTTGCTCTGGAATATGCCACCAGAAACGACGCCGTTTTGAAAATGGACCAGATCGAACGATGAATAAACTCAGCTGACCAAACCGAAAATTCCAGATCAAACCATCGTCTTTCTTGCACGTTTTCGTCTGAAATGGGTCGCGATGCTATTCGGATACCCGGTCGTATCTTACGTTTCCGGTGACCGTTTTCGACGAGCCACCTACCAAAATCTTCGTCTCTGCACTGCCGATCAATTTACGGCCTCAAACTTGATGGAAAATGATTGGAAATTGGTGAAAATAATGATGAAGAAAACTGACAGAAATTTTTTATTTTGAAGGTCAATCCGACTGAAACTCTCAATTCCGGCCACTGGTTGCGACGTTTCTTACGTCCAGATTGATCAGTAGACTCTCAGAAGTGGATTGATGGTCTTAGTTTTTAAAAGCAATATAAGATAGTAAAAATGACATAATTTTTCTCCCTCTGTTTCGTTTAAGTTTAACAGAGCATTTCTTTCTTTCTTTCTTTCTTTCTTCTTGATTTTCTTTCTCTTTTAACTCTGCTATCTCATCCAGTCAACCTTGCAGTACCTACCACTCCTACCCAATCCCTCATATTCAAACTTTTCTCTAAAATTTTCACCAATTTCACCAAACTTTGCCTACCATTTTCGTTCTGTCAACTTTCTCCCTTAACATTTTAAGCCGACCATTACAGCTGTCACTTTGATTATCATTGTTATTAGTAGTATTATTATTGCTATTGTTGTTGTTAATAATAATAATATTATTATTATTATTATTATTTATTTATTTTTTCGAAAAGAGTGTCTACGTAAATTTATTGTATCGAAAAATTTTCCGAGGTTAAATAACTATTTTAAATCACTTTAGGATTTATTATGTTAATCTAGTTATTTAGAATCGGAACACCATAATTTACTACGAACAAATACTTACTTAATATAAATGCATGAAATTACAAATTTGTCCTTTTACTATTTCCGTAATTAAAGTTAGGCTGTGACAATTTAATTTTAAACCCATTTTTAATGTGATATTAAAGCATGCATTGCTCCTCCGATATTGTGTCATTTGCCCATAATGGGTCCCTTAGTGGCATCTTAAGTAATTCCAGTGTTATATATATATATATATATATATGAGCTAATGGGGTAGTGACTTCATCCAAAATGCTCCTATAAAATTTATATTTTCAAAGGTGAAGTTGTATCTATATAATTATTTATAAAAAAAAAAATGAAATGCCAATAAAAAAAAATTTTAGATCAAACATCAAAATTTTTTATACATGAAATTTATTATCTACTGTGAGTTCATTTTGGTACACATCCGCCACACACTGAACTGATCATTTTAAAAAATCTTTAATTTTTTAGATTATTTTAATCTTTATTTACTCATTGTATTATTAGAAATGGTTTTTAGTAATGGGTTAATACACAAGAAGTAAGAAAAACCTTTCCCATTTATATAACATAAATAAGTAAAATGGCAAAAATTTAAAGAATATTTAAACGTCAAAACTTATATTTTAAATCAAATAAAAAATTAATCGTAGTCATTGAAATTTTACACAATAAACTATTTAATTTACATATGTTTTCATAGTCAATATAATTTTTTGACTTTAACTATTAAGTCTTTTAGAAAATAGTAAAATACATATTAAAATGATTCATTTCTTAGTAATGATTAAAAATTTATATATTTAAATTAATTAATTATTTATTAATTAAAGTAAATTTATATTTTAAATTAAATTATTAATTATATAAAATAAAATTACAAAAAATATTCTATAAATTTATATAGTAATGTTATTATAGTATTTTGATAAATTATTTGGATGAAAATTAAATAGAATGAATAAATTATAAATTATCTTATATTAGAATAAAATATATTTTTTGAAAAAAAGAAACTAAATTTTTAATTTTATAACCTAAATTTCAACAATTTTTTCTTAGAAAAAAAAAAAGTTGAAAAATCTAATTTGGAAGAGGAGAATCTACATTTTGGTCATCGAAAGACACTGTTTTAATTTAACCTACAAAAGTTGATTAAAACCCTATTCAACTTTTATATTTGCTATTCAAAAAAATTTGACTTTCTATAGCCTCAAAACTATTAAACTAGAAAATCAAATTGATTAGTGTTCGCTAATCAAGAAGCAGGAAAGTGACGGTCATCACGCATTTCAAGTGATAAGTAAAAATCTTTTAAAAATAAATAAAGATTTTTAATCTCTAAACACAAATAATTTTATTTTACATTATTAGCTTTACAGCCTATATACTACAAAACAAACCACCCGTTTCACAACCCAACAACCGTCACATGCCTTGCATAAAAAGCCAACAACCTGACGTCAAGGGCTTTTATCGTCATTTCACTTCTTATCATATTCCCAATGGCCGATTTAACTTTTAACGAATTACTTACTTGTTTTGCCTAAAAAATGTTGTGCAAAATGTACCTGTCGTCGTCCTTTGGCAATGGCAACACAAAACCCGCGACTTTACTAACGTGCGCCTCAGGATACACCGCCGCTGGGACTTACGCGTGTTAATATATTTTACGTGTGCTCTCTATATTCACCCACGTTGAGTCTGAGCTTCCCTCCCATTTGCTATAATATATTTCCATATTTTCAATTTGCCACCGATTCTGCTCTCTCTCTCTCTCCCCCCTCTCACTCACTCTTATACTATTTTAGTATTTTTTTTGCTTATATATTACATACTCTGAGCAATCTCCGCTTCCCTTTGATCCTTTCTCTTTCCTCTCACCCTTCCACCGTCTACATTTTGAAAATACCAGTTTCGTCCTTCTCCTCCTCCTTCAGCCGACCTTTGTCGGAACTTGTTATCAGCATCTGAAGCCAGGCTAGATTGCTACTTTCTCAAGCTTTGAATTAGTATACTATATTCTTTAACTTTACTGAAATGCGTTTTGTTTTTGTTTCTGTTTGTTGAATTTTTGTTCCATTCTCTGGAATGAAAGGTCAAACTGGTGGTTTTTTTTTCAATTTCCAGTTTTGAATCTGAACACGACCTGAGTATTTTCTCTCTTTTGTTTGTTTTGAGAGAAAGTCATCAAAAGCGAGCGTAGTACGTGTGCTCGTGCGGTTTTTTTTTTCTTTTTCCTCCTCCTTTTGGAACGTGGAGAGGTCCGTGAAGAAATGCCTCACAGAACGACTTACTTCTTCCCGAGGCAATTTCCGGATCGGTCAGGATTCGATGCATCTTCTAAGGAGCTGTTTGATCACGAGAAGAATAAGTTAATCAAAGAAACTTCTAACGTCGAAAATGACCAGCGAAAAGACTTTTCTACTACAGCTGGAAGGATCACATCACCGACCCGAACTCCAACGACTACCAGAAGTTCTACCATACCAACTCCAGTATCCGATCTCTTCACCAGCAACGATGACGAGAAGTATCATCATAAGAACAAAAACCAATTTGCTGATGATGATAAGTATCAAAAGAAGAAAAAGCAAATTGCTGCGTTTTATGATTGGTTATCCGACAAAAATCCCGACAGATCCGCTTCTCATGTCAAGTTGCAAAGGCTATCGTCTGATGACGACGATCGTCAGCTCTTGCTTTCACCGGAGCCTTTACTGCCTCAGCCTGAGCATGATGAGCCGGAGCATGAGCATGATGAGCCGGAGCATGAGCATGAGGTGATTTCGGTACCTCAACCGGAATCGGACGTGATTTCCGAGATTATTAAAGAAAGGGATGTTGATCGTAACTTTGACCGCCAGGTGTCGTTGCCTAGATTATCGAGCGGGAGTAGTTATGCTGGAAGCTTGTTTTCTGGAGCTACATTGGATGGCAACTTTTTCAACGATGTCAAAGATACTGCTAGGACCTCTGCGAGGCAGGAGGTGGTGCATGTGCAGCCGCAGGCACCGGCGGCGAAGGATAGAGGGAAGAGTGATGATGAAAAGGTGGTGGAAAGGACTACAGAGACTTATTATATGCAGCTGGCTTTGGCTAAAAGGCTAAGTTTTCAATCTGGTCTTGCAAGTGAGCTTGTGCTTTTGCAGGATGGCCGACCTGATATCTCCTTTGACGCAGAAACAGTATCTTATCGTCTTTGGGTGCGTAGTGATTGCCTCTCGTATTTCCATTTTCATTGCCAAATCAATAACAATATGTCAATCGGACATTATTATTATTGGTCATATTTGGACAGCTTTCATTTTGAAGGTTCAACATATGGTGAATACTTAATAGCAAAGGGAATTAAAACTTGGTCTGCCATGGACTTTTATCTCTGAAGATATTTTTTTTTTTCTCGACGTTTACTCGTGCATTGATTGATGCTCTTGTTTCTTTCAGGTCAGTGGTTGCTTGTCTTACAGTGACAGGATAACAGATGGATTCTATAACATTCTAGGGATGAATCCATATCTTTGGGTGATGTGCAGCGATGAGGATGAAGGAAGACAGCTGCCACCTTTGATATCACTTAAACAAGTTGAACCCAGTGACACATCAATGGAAGTGGTTCTCGTTGATGGCCGTGGCGACTCACGCCTTAAGGAGCTTGAGGATAAAGCTCATGAGCTGTATTGTACCTCCGAAAATACGTTGGTGTTAGTAGAGAAACTGGGGAAACTCGTTGCTATTTGCATGGGGTAAGTTTCAGCAATTCTCTTCCGCTTATCAATTTGATACTTCTATACATGTCTCTTTAATTTCTCTGTAATTAAAATTTCAGAGGAACTTTCCCAGTGGAGCATGGTGATCTTCATAAACGCTGGAATGCGGTTAGCAAGAAATCGAAGGACTTCCATAAGTGTATTGTGATTCCCATTGGTAGCCTATCCACGGGACTCTGTAGGCACCGCGCTATTCTCTTCAAGGTGACAAGTCCGCTCTATCTGTTCTCTTCTGCAAATTATGTTGGTTAAACATATTTCGGTACTTTCTGCCAGTTGACTTGTTCACGATCATGGTTGATCTTCAGTAATCTAATAGTAATTAATAATAAGAAGAGTTTTTGCTGGATAAAATACATATTCATTTATCGAGATACACTTGTGTCAATAGCGTCTGGTTCAGGGGCTGTAGCTGTCGTGGGAAACCACGCTCTTTATGTTACCATGTTGTGTTTAATGTCCATGGATATCGGTAGCAGAATAAGTTGCCTTGATGTTCCGTTTGATTGTTCGAATCGTACTAGGTACAGGGCATGAATCTAAAGAATACCAAACAGTCCCTCTTTTCTTTTTCCTAAAAAAAAAAATCTGTAATTTATTCTTTTTCTGTCTTAGAAGCTTTCAGTTTTAAGACTTTTTATGTTATTGGGACTATTATTATGGCTTTTAGTGTATCTTATTATTTAGCCGGGATTCATGTCATAATAGCATGGGTACCAAAAAGCATACATTGATTGTTTGAATAATCACAAATAATTATCATCATGGAATTTAGACTGCTAATGGCAATTTTTTTTTTGGAATTTGCAGAAATTGGCAGATTACATTGGTTTGCCGTGTCGGATAGCTCGGGGGTGCAAGTATTGTGTGGCAGACCATAGGTCTTCATGCCTTGTCAAAATTGAGGACGACAGACAGTTGCCAAGGTTCGATAAATGATGTTTATTTAGCCATCCAAAATAAAGCTCAAAATAAAAAAGAAATGCAAATTACTATATCTCTTTTAGTTTACGAATGGTAGAGCCACTAGGCCTAGTTGCACATAATCCAATTTCGATATCTACGAAATATTTTGTTGATGTTTGGTTGGATAACTTTCTGGTGAGTTTTCTTTCCTGTTGATGTGTTCAATGGTATTTTCATTGCACAATACTACAGTTCAGTATACTTTAGTTTCTTATGGCTAATTATAACCTGTGCACATTTCTCAGGGCTTATGATTTTTACCAATTTGCTCAATGGCATGTGCATTGGATTTGTTAGGTCAATTGAATTTTATAACTAGTTAAGTATTTTGTTAACTCCAAAGTAATAACACACTACAGGTCTAGCAAAATAATACTAAAACTTAAAGCTTACCTACCTTCTGGTTGTCTCTTTTCCTTAAATCTTTTTCTTCTTCATACATTATCTTTTTTTAACAGGGAATATGTAGTTGATCTTGTTGGGCAGCCAGGAAATCTCCATGGTCCAGATTCCACAATCAACGGAGGATTCATATCTTCTATTCCTTCACCGTTTCATATTTCTCTTATAAAAGAGTTCCAATATCCTTATATGGATAGTTCACCTTGTCAGATTGTAGGCTCAAAGCATTCATGTGCTTTTCCTGGAATTTCTCAACATTCAGGTATGTTAAGCTTATACCTATTAATAATTAATTTTATATCACCTAATACATAAAAGAGCGAAAAGAATTGGGCATTTTGTGTAACTCTAGTTAAATTTCAGGATGTTGGATGGTATTATGCATGTTTAGCACTCTTATTTGAAGCTGATTATCTGTATGGACAATAATACTCAAACTCTTGCAGGCAGGGAACAAGGCAAGCAACAAACAAGGGGGAATCTCTTGTTCTCCTCATACATTCAAGTTGATCAGGACTCTTTTGATAATGTTTCATCTGCGAGATCTTCAGATTTAACTAAAAATGTTGAAGCTATTGATGGGGCGGCTGCATCATCAGTTTCTAGCTTTGAAGCAGACCAAGTTGCTAGAGAACAAGCTTACAAAAAAGAGATTCTGGTGTCTGGAGGTCCTAAAATCAACAATTCTGGCATGCAAAACAAAGTGAACTTACCATCTCAATCTGTGAAAGAACACTCTGCAGCCATCCCACAATATGTGAATCTCGAACCTTCACTTGCTATGGACTGGCTTGAGATCTCATGGAACGAATTACATATAAAGGAGCGTGTTGGAGCTGGTACATCCTTTTCTATATCTCTGTGTCATTTCATTTTCAAGAGCTATATTAGAAATTACTCCAGTTTGAAGGCAATATTATGCAAGTGTTATATCATCCCTTTGTCCTTTCAGGTTCATTTGGGACAGTTCATCGTGCAGAGTGGCATGGATCGGTTAGTATATAAACCTGGAACTAAATTGACCTTCTATAGAATCTTTACAGACTAGCTCAAAGTTTGACTTTCGTTAGTGATTGCCATACTGCAATGGAGCTTGGGTTATTCATTTTCCTTTTGTTCTGGTTTGAGCTTGGCTGGGTTGAGATTGCATATGTTGAGTGTCTGCTAGGAATGGTAGTTTGTTCAATTTTGAGAATTTCAAGGCATCATGATTGTGAGGAACCTCTTCTGCACTTGACCTTGTAATCTGCCTTGCCAGATCTAGCCTCAGATCTACTTGTACATCTTTATAGATCTAAGGCTTCACACTTTCTTCATTTTCTTTTTCATTGATATTACATTCCTGTCACTAGTCATTCAGCAGAGGATTTACTCGTGCCATTCTCCATGTCATAGAACTGCTATCTGTTAAGAGTATACGAACATGTCATTGTGTCCTCATGCTTGATTGCTTTTTTCCTTTCTTTTTGGTGTTCTCCAACCTAGCATCAGTTTCACTGTAGATTCGCGGTCTTGAAGTAAGAAACTTGGCAACTGAGGGTTTTCTTTCCTGTTCTGAGTGTCATATTTTGTATTTCATTGTATTTGCTTGGGCTGCTGTAAAGTGTAAACTTGGCAACTGAGAATTTTCTTTCCTGATCTGTTAAAGAGGTTTTCTTTTTCTACTAAGGTTATTGTTATCCACTCTGTGTAGCTAATAATTATCATGTTCTTTGACAATGCAGGATGTTGCTGTCAAGGTTTTAACCATCCAAGATTTTCATGATGATCAAATGAGGGAGTTCTTAAGAGAGGTAGGTCCTTGTTTGCTCCATCCTTTAGCAGAAAAGATTAACAGTTATATCTCCCACCATTTTTTTCTTGGACAGATACTAGTGCACTGAAATGGAAATTCTAATGCATTTTTCTTTAGGTTGCAATAATGAAACGTGTTCGCCATCCAAATGTAGTTCTCTTCATGGGTGCTGTAACAAAACGTCCTCATCTGTCAATTGTGACAGAATACCTACCTAGGTACATCATCCAATTAACTCTGTGTTCACTAGCACGGGCAACTTGATGCCTAACTCTTCTTTTGGAACAGGGGTAGTCTATACCGCCTCATCCACAGGCCAACTGCTGGGGAAATGCTAGATCAGAGGAGGAGGTTACGTATGGCATTGGATGTGGTCTGTGATAGTGATTATTGTTGTTCAGTTTTTAATTGACTTGTAACTTTTGAGTAGCTAAAATTAATCTTGCTTACTGATTGCAGGCAAAGGGCATCAATTACCTTCATTGTCTGAACCCTCCTGTTGTTCATTGGGACCTCAAATCTCCAAATTTGTTGGTGGACAAAAATTGGACTGTGAAAGTAAGAATTCAAACCTATTCCATTTGTTTTTCTTGTGGTAGCTGTTCGCATAAATAACTCACATTTGTGTTGTCAGGTATGTGACTTTGGGCTGTCTAGGTTTAAAGCAAACACATTCATATCATCAAAATCAGTAGCCGGAACAGTAAGTTATCTCCTTATTCTCTTATGGCCGAGTATCACAGTTTGGTACAGTAGTTAGACTATAAGAACAAGTTTTTTCAGTTTGTGTGAACCAAAAGCTGTCATTTCAGCAACTTTTTGACCAAAAAAAAAAAGAAAAAACGTTAGGCACCTCTTCAACTATCTATTTGATTGCGTTGTCGAGTGTTCTAATGTCTCATTAATCAACACTAGGTTCTTTCTTGCTAATTTCTTTTGTGCTGCTGTCCGCTTCACAAATTTCCAGTCAGTACATGTGGACTCTTTTTACTTAAATCCATCGAAAGTCAGATATTCATAATATCTTGCAGGTTGAAAGTTTACTTCGCAGTGCATCAATCAGCGTGTAACTCTCTTGCTTTTATTTTCAGCCTGAGTGGATGGCTCCAGAGTTTCTCCGTGGAGAGCCCTCAAATGAGAAATCTGATGTCTATAGTTTTGGAGTCATCCTATGGGAGCTTGTCACCATGCAACAGCCTTGGAATGGACTTAGTCCTGCACAGGTATAACCAATAAGCATTTGAAACCTTGATGTAATCCGTTCTCTGTATTATCGTCGTTGCTGTGTACTATTGTTCTTATTACGATAACTTATATGTATACTCTGTGGTGTTTCAGGTAGTTGGAGCTGTAGCTTTCCAGAATAGAAGGCTCGCAATACCACCAAATACCTCCCCGGCATTGACTTCTCTTATGGAATCTTGTTGGGCTGAGTAAGTGTACACGAATCTCATGTGGATTCCGTTGCTACTTCCACAAATATATGCTCAGTTGAGGGTTTTCTTTAATATTTCTTTGCACATTAGTGCATCTATATGCCATTATTTATTTGCCCTTATTTGTTTAAAAGGTCGCTTTGCAAGACAATGCTTAAGTTAAGTAAACCGAAATACATTCTCAGTTTCAATTAATCAAAAACATTAGTTTGACTCTGCTTCAGTCAAATTTTATCCAAATGCACTCTGCTAGGACACTTGCATGGAAGATTTACAATAGATAAGTTTATATATGTAACACTGTCTATGGTTATGAACAAAAGCTTGCTTTACATTTCTGATATAATAATCCTTTTGTGACTAAGCATTAGGTGCTGTAATTGAGTTGTACTGTCATCTTTGAGTTGCAGTTTCGATGGCAAAAAAAAAAAAATCAACTTTTGCACCTTGGTTTCTATGAGAATTGGAAAGACACTCTTATTTGATAAAGCGTGTATTCTATTTTCCAATGCTTGTTTCATTTTGTGACAGTGAACCATCCCAGCGCCCTACTTTCGGTAAGATTGTGGAGACATTGAAAAAATTGCAGAAGTCTCCAATCCAGTTGATACAGATGGGTGGGCAATAAAATATGTACTTACACCAAAGGCTGTTGAAAATTTGTGGAATGTTCTGGTGATGCACATCTGGTTTGGAGATTTGTTGACGCTAGCAATTAGTAACCGGGCGACGACTAGACTTTTGTACTACTAACAGACCCTTTTGAATTCCCAGCAACTGTAGATTTGTTGCATGTCTAACCCATTTGGAAGGCAGTGGTAGAAGTCGGTAGAAGTGGAACCTGCAGTTATAAAATGCAGAGGAAGTTCCATCTGTATTTGTATAGGGTTTTCTATGAGAAGCCTTTCTCGAATTAAAAGCTATTTGTTCCTGTGAATACAGGGAATATAATTGCATTCTGGATCTACTTCCAAATGTATATTTTGCTTGTAACTAAAACTGATTATGCAATTCTGAGCTGTAATGAGGGAATGTCCTCGTAGATGATGCTCTAATTTCAATGTAATAATAACCAAACTCTCGTATATATCTTAATTTGAATCAAGAGCAAGTTATCAGCAAATGAGAGTTTGAGGTATTTGTGTGTAAATTTTGAGTATTGTTGAAAAGAAAGCTGATTAGAGGTATTATAATCTAGTTAATAAGTTATACTCTTTCGTTTTTTTTTTTTGACATAAATATCTTATTCTACTTGGGAAATATGGGAAAGGGGATTAACAAACCTCGAATCCGGGACCTCAGGTTCCAGAAAAGAGGTGTCTTACCACTAGGCCACCTCTTGGGCTTAAGTTATACTCTTTCGTTCCTTTCTGAATAATAAGTACCCGGAGGGTAACGACTTTTCAATGTTTATAATAAAAAATAGTTTGGTTTATATTGTTGACCAATTGTTTTTGTGACAGCGAAAATAAAATAATACAATGTTAAGTAAATGGTCATTGAACCAAAGAATGGAATTCACTTTATATGGTTGTCACCTTTCAAAAATAAGTAAAAAGCATCGTCAAATAGCATGGATTGAACATCGAAGTTTGATTCACAGAGGAGCTGTCGGATGCACTTCAGGGATATGACCCATGTTATGCAACCTGCAGAACGAAGATCAAATATTATACCTAGGCTAGTATTGTACGAGCAAAGAAATTTGTTCAGTGTTAAAAATTTATCACTCATGATTTGGATACATTTTGGTTTGTTAACTTTGATAATTTGGATTAATTTATACATGTGTCTTCACGCTTGTACATCATGTAAAACTAAATTCTAGGCACATTGGAAATAACGTGTAGTGTAATGTAATTTACAAGTATTATTTGGGTAATTTTCATCGATGGTACCTGAACTTTAGGAGGTATTTCATGATGGTACTTAAATTTTATTTTCTTGCATTTAAATAACTGGACTTTGAAAGAATTCACAAAGAATCCTTTTTAGCAGGTTACCAGGTTCCAACCGGTTAATTTAATGACGTGACTTTTTTAATTTTACAGAAACAGACATATTCTTCTCCTCTCTCTCTTCTTTAATCCAAATTGGACTTATTCGAAATTTTTTTAATATTTGCAGGGACTATTTCATAAATATCCCTTTCCCACAACCTAAATTAAAGCCAAATCAAATTCTTCCCTTTTCCAGATCTTTAAACAAAAAAAAAAAAACCCCAGAAAATTTCCGATGAGCAAAACTAAATTCACAAACAAGACCAATTGTATGGCTTCTTAAATTCACAAACAAGATTATTCATGAGTCATAGCTTCAAAAATCACAACTTAAAGTACTATTATTTTTATAATTTTAAAAAAGGAAAATAAAA
>CATIWJ010442348.1:0-12269 GCA_949640765.1 Croton laevigatus | reverse complement strand
AAAATCTACAAAAAGGTCCCTAACCTTTTTATCCGTTATACATTTGGGCCCTTCTGTTGATATTTTCCAATATATTGAAATACTACAATCTTAGAGCTGTATTGATCTTTTTATAAAGTTTTACATTTAAAGAATTCAATTTCATATTCTTATATTATATTTTTTTTTGTTCATTGTATTACCCAACCCTTATATATGATATATGTAACACCCCTTAATCCGCCTATTTCTAGCCGAACCAAGTTGTGTCACATTACATATTACATAGTATACAGATCATATTCTAAATTTATTACAAAATATGTGTACATTTTTTTTCTTCTATTATAGCTTTGCTTGTCCTGACTTTAACTTCACAGTATATGCCAATCTATGTTCTTGTTCTGGTGGTACCCCAATGTTCCAACTTCTATACTTCTTTCGGAGACCTACAAGTTCAGAATAAACCAAATTTGCTAAACGATTACGCTTAGTGGGTACTTCAACTAATCAAAAGCATAAATAATTTAAATGTACATGCATAAATTACAAACTTGAT
Organism: Croton laevigatus; assembly: GCA_949640765.1. NCBI lineage: Eukaryota > Viridiplantae > Streptophyta > Magnoliopsida > Malpighiales > Euphorbiaceae > Croton > Croton laevigatus. The sequence continues at coordinate 11,731 of CATIWJ010442348.1, read as the reverse complement.
TTAAATATTAAATAACACTTAATAAAATATTCATCAAATAAAAATTGCCCTTAAAAATAAATAAAATTGCGTTATTTAAAATCTTACTTAATTATTTGATTAGCTTGATTTGCTCTACTAGATATTCAGTCGAACCTACTTTAGGATAAACTCACCAATTGGTTATGTTTCCAACTGGCTACATTGTTTCTTTTGGATAACTCACCAAATGGCTACTTTGCTCATCAATCAAATGGCTACATTAATCAGTCGTCACCACAATCAATCATAACGGCCGTCGCCGTAACAATCAATGGCCATAACTAAATCACCCGAGAATAATCGATCAACCCTACATTAATTCAGTTCAACTAAATCCTAGTAGAGCTTAAAACATTTTTCTCACAATTTTTGATTTTCCAAAATCCATAATTTTCATCATGAAATTCAACATAGATAATCATTCCAAAATCAACATACTCAACATTTATATTTATTCCAACTCATATTTTTCATCAACATATTTATATGAAATATTCATTTAGAAATCATATTCTTCATCACCATATTTTATTTTAAAAACATTTATTTCAAAATCAATACTTATTTTAAAATCGTGTTTTAAATAATATTTTCCATCATATTTTAAAAACAACACTTTTATCAAAATAATTTTAGTTTAATCTTGAGAACATTTTTAACATGAATATGTTGTATTTTATATTAACAAAATCTTTATTAAATACTTGGTATACTTTTATAAAAATATACTTGTTTAATAACTCAATTTATATACCTATATATACTTTTATTTACTTTCACACTACCAATTCTTAATAAATTATATCTTTTTAAAATACTTACTTTGTAAATAAAAAATTACTTTCATTAAAGTTTTGAAAATAATTTATACTTGATTTAAACTCAATTTCTCATATAATATAATTTTTGAAAATATTATTTCTTTCCAAACAACATGGGTAGTTTTAGTCTATTAAGTAAAAACCTCAATTAATTCTTTAAAACTCATCTTTTATATAAATATTTGTATTTTTCCCAAAATACCATTTCTTAATTTAATATATGTTTTTATAAAAATAATGAAAATATTATTTTTGTCATAACTACATGCATGGTTCCAACTAATTAAATTCAATTAATTACTTTAATTATCAATAATATTTAATTTGAAAGTAAAATCATGAAATTTCAAACCAAATCTTAAATTGCAAAATAATCCATAAATAATAAATTCAATTTAATGCAAAATAATATAACCATGTAGAAAATAAAATTTAGAGCTTTCCACAGTTAAAGTATCAAACATCGGTCTTCTTACGTTACGGTTCCTATTTCTTAATTTTTCTCAAACTGTCATTTGTCCTATCATTGTCCATTAATTAAGGTCATAAGGTTTTTGTCCATAAATTGTGCATCAAATAGTCCAATTGTGTCATATAGTAAATTTTATTTAAGTTTCTTTAAAATTTAATTGTCAAATTATTAAATAATTGATTCCTTAATTTATTTTTCTTTAACTAAAATTCCAATTATCAATTTCTTGTCCAAATATGAATTTAAGTTAACACTTTATATTATTTAACCCAAAATTTTATTAACCAATCATTAATTTTAATTTAAGTAACAAGTCCATAAATTAATTCCAATTATTTGACCTCTAAATATTTTAATATAAAAATTATACCATTTAATACTTCTACCACATTTTTATAGTTAATTATAATATTTTTGTAATTTATTTAGGTCTCTAAAATAATTAATTTGAAAATAAAACTCAATTTATTAATTTAATTAATCTGTTGAGCCTAATTGAAGAGTTAATTAAAGTTTTGGGGCCAATTACCTAAATAAATAGAAACGGAGGGACTTGATTACATAACTAAAGAGACTTCAGGGGCGCGCACGCGTTATTTCTCAGAGTTAAGGGATCAGAGACGTAATCTTTACGTCAAAACGATGCCATTTCGGCGCTGACCGACCCGGATGTTGAATCAACTCAAGCTAATCGAACCAGACTTCAAATCAAACCACCGTCTTCAACCTCTTGCCGGGTTCTGTAAGCGGGTCACGATCCATTTTCTAGATCCGAGGCCCATTCAAGATTCTGACAACGACCACCGGCAAGGTGACCACCGCTCGACTCCTCTTCCTACCGTCGGTCGACTCGTAACTTCAGATTTGATGGAACGTGGTTGGAATTTTTAGAAAATAGCGTTTGAACAATTCGGGCTTTATTTTCGGGTTGGAGGATGACCCGATTGAAAATCAGCTCTTTGACCACTTGTCGCAGCATTTAATAACTCTAAATTGATTACCAGACTGAGAGGGATTGATTGGTGATTTTGGTTGCTAAAGATGAAGCTGAAATGAAAACTTAGCTAAAGAATTTTTCTCTTCCTCTTTGAAACGATATATATATATATCAGAGTACGCTAAGGAGCGTGATAGTATTATTACTGATCCTCAAATTTGTAAAACAGAGCATAGTCAAGAATGTACTATAAGCTGTAACAAAAATGGAAGCAAAGAAAAATGTACTACAAATTGTACCTGTACTATACCAGGACAATGTAAAAAATTGGCTTTAGTAGAAGATGAGTCATCTGAAAATACTGAAATTAAAACTAGCTTAGATTACTCTTGGGAAGAAACCCAAATGTTAAAAAAAATATGATTATGATGATTTACTATTTAATGTCAACCTAGGATTAAAAGTTTTAGCATTAATCAGGGATGATATAGATCACTTAATCTCTGCCTTAGAAAAACAAGAAATTATAGGAGAAAACCCTATTAAATACTGGTACTTAAATAATATAGTTTGTAAATTAGATATACTGAATCCAGATTTAATTATTAAGGATAAACCATTTAAATACGGTGATTGGGAAATAGGTGAATTTAAGATGCATATAGAACAACTAACAAAACTAAATGTCTAGAAAGAAAGTGAAAGGAAAAGAGGTCAATATAGAATGGTATTTAATTATACTAGGTTAAATGATAATACTAGAGAAGATGGATACACTATCCCTGACAAAGATGTCTTAATAAATAAAATCCAAGGTGCAAAATGGTTTTCAAAATTTGATATGAAATCAGGTTTTTGGCAAATTAAAATGGATATTGATTCTATTCCATGGACTGCATTTACATGTTCTGAAGGACATTTTGAATGGAAAGTAATGCCATTTGGATTTAAAAATGCCCCATAAATCTTTCAAAAAAAAAGGATAATATTTTTAATAATTATTCTGAATTCACTTGTGTTTATATTGATGATGTTTGGTTTTCTCACATACTGAAAAGGAACATATAGCACATTTATATACGGTTTTAAATCTATTTAAATCCCATGGTTTAGTAGTATCAAAGAAAAAGATGGAATTGTTTAAACAATATATATCTTTCTTAGGTGCAGAAATAGGACTAGGTACTATAAAATTACAACCCCATATTACTAGAAAAGTTTTAAAATTTCTAGATAAATTAGAAGAATTAAAACAATTACAGGCTTTCTTAGGACTAGTAAACTATGTAAGGCCATATATTAAAGACTTGTCTAAATACACTAGACCATTGTACAATAAAGCATATCCTAAAGGAAATAGAAAATTTAATGACCATGATATTGAATTAGTTAAAATCATTAAAAAATTAGTTAAAGATATAAAACCAACGGCTTTACCCCTTAAAGATGATTATCTAATAATTCAAACTGATGGTTCTATGAAAGGCTGGTCAGGTATGTTACTCGAAAGAAAATCTGAATACTCCACTGAATCTGAACAATTATGTAGGCATGCCTCAGGAAACTACAAAGAAAAAGGATACTTAACTAGTTTAGATTATGAGATATTAGCCATAATCTATGCATTAGAAAAATTTAGATTATTCATCTTAGGTAAACAAAAAATTACTATTAGAACAGACTGTGAAGCTATAGTTAAATTTGCTGACACTAAAAATGAAAGAAAACTAACATCAAATAAGTGGTTAAAATTTAGAGATAGTATGTTACAATTAGGCTTGAAGTTTAAATGGGAACATATTAAGGGAAAAAATAATATAGGGCCTGATATACTATCTCGTCTGTCATCTTATATTTCTTAATTTTTTGCAGGATGAATATGCAGGGAAAAGAACATATTAGGATTAGTGATATTACTCTTCAAATACAAAGAGGAAATAGAACATTTGCATGCCCTAAAAGAGATAAACTGGATATTACTCAACAGGTTTTAATAGACAACATTTGGAATATACAGACTGTCAATGGTGTTTTATCCATGGGACAAAAGGTTGTAACTATTAAGGCTTTAATAAAGTATTTTTTAAAAACTCCACAGTCGCCTATTGCAAAACATTTTTCTTACTATGTTTTTACCACTGGACCTGAAGCTGGAATTTATTCTACTTGGAAAGAAGTAAATGTTATACTGGACCAATATACAAGGTTTCCTCATTTAAGAAATCCTAACTTTAAAGGTTTTTATAATTATGATTAAGCAGACCAATTTGCTAAAAAATATATAGGTTTGAAATACAAGATACCTACAGAATATTTGAGGCCAACTTCAATTGGAATCTCATTAAGGCCACAAACTCCTAACTTGATGGAAGATCTGATCCAATTAGATCCTCCAGATGTTACTACTGGATCCACTACAAGCTCAGAGCAGTCTCTTACTATCAAAACTTATGAGGAGGCTTTGTCTAGTAAACTTAAAGCCCATACTGCTCTTGATAAGGGTAAAAGCCCAATGGGCCAAGCCCAAAGTTCACAGGCTTATAGTCCTTCGGGTATTCAAACTGGTTATACTATTGCAAATATTACTGGATTTCAACTATTTGAAAAAATGGATTGGAATAATGGGATTAACTGTTTTAAATCTCATTTGAACATTGATCTAAAAATGTTTGAGATGCTGTACAATTTCTTGTCAAATTTGCAGGATAAAGAAATTAAAGACACCCCATGTATAAGGATTGCAGGAGAAGTAGGATTTATTAGGAAAAACTGTGAAAAGAAATATGCTACATGTGAAAGCGAGAATCATTTAGGTCTACTGCAATGTGAATGTCAAATTTGTAGATATATTCCCAGAGCCATAATCGATCCAAGAGAGTTTGAAGTTAGAAACTATATGGGAATTCCTGTAACCATTGAACTATTATTTAAATATGGTTACTTGTCAACTTTACTGGTTCCCAACTTTATGCATACTAGTCATATACATTATTTACAGGAGTTACTTAGTTACATGATGGGAAGAGGAGCTTCATTCTTAACTATTGAAGTAACTTCAGCTCCACCACAATTCGTTAATGGAGAAATTATTGATATAACTTATCATACGGTCTATATTAATGCCAAAGAAACCACTAAAAATTGGCATGATAATCTCCTAAAAAATCATGGAACTAAATGGAACTGTGAAAACCCACTGGATCTTCAAAGTAAACACTGGAAAGCTACAGCAATGACAATGGATTTTGAGTGTTTTGAAGAAATAAAAATTTAAGAATATGGACTAGCTGCACAATATCCTAACTGCAAGATCTTTGCTCCTTTTGTCTATATACAAGATTACACTGAAAAATGCCATGCCACACCAGAAGTTGAACAACTGGCATCTATTCACAAGCTCCAGATGAAATATCTGGATTAAGGTCCCTACAAGCTTAAAGAGTGGAATCCATCCACTATAAAAAATTGGAATATAATTTCTGAAGCAATCATAGCAGATCTGGTGCTTAGCCTTTTGAGGCCAGATATTTTGCTAAAGGCGGATTCCTTCTTATCTAATAATTTGTCTAGTTGTATGAGTCACTAGGGTTTTTATCTGTATAATTATGTTGAATTCCAAAAGTGTCTTGTAAAATTATTGTAATTTATCATTTTGTGTAAAGCTGGTATAATCAAATATACGTCAACACTTGCGTCATTTTACTTTTTCCAATAATACCCTCCTAATAAAGGGTAAATGATGTAAAATTTTGTAAGACTCTTTACTATAAATATGAGTGAGTAGCTCAAAGCTTACCACGCTTGAGTAGTTGTACTCGCACCTTTCTTCTAAATTCTCTCTATTGCTCTAAGTGTGACTGAGCTTCTTCCTCCTCCACTTCTAAACCTTTATGATCTATTGAGATCTGTGCAGGTACCTATAACCAAACCCTAGCCTTGTATTCATACTGCATATACTGTTTGAATGTTACTATACTAATTTACTTTGTTAAATGGTTTATACTATGATTGGTTAAAAAGATAATCTCTGACCATTTATAATTTAAATAAAAAGAGATATGTAATTATTATTGTCTTATCAAAGAAAGACCATAGGTTTAAGAGAGGTCCTTACTAAAGATAAATTTGATATGGGTCTTATATTAAAAGAAATCTTTTAAAATAATTTAAATCATGATAAACAAATAATTGGGTCTTGATGTTTTATCTCTCTATTAATAGAAAAGACGTAAGCCTAGGGGAAGTTGTAAGTCCTTATGGAAAAGGCAGTTGAGTACCCAATTATGGCAAAAAGGTGAGTGTTAACAGAATTTAATATATCTAATTATGACCAAATTATCTTGTTATATTTTGGTTATTATTATTATATACTCATCCATTTCCTTTTCTAATTTTTATTTATTAATTATTATTACATAAGAGGCTGACCTAACTCTAATCTAAGTGCCCTCTCATAAGCTTCTGCTGAAGCTTCTGGATCACCCGAAATGTAATGAAGAGAGAAATCTACATGCTCTATTGGAGTTATTGGTTCCACATGCCCTTCAGCTAAGGATTGTTCATCCTCTAGATAGGAGATGTATCGATTCAAAATTGGTAGAACCTTAAGCCTAGGTTGTCGTGGATTATCTGGTATACTAGGTTCCTCATCATGGTATACTTCATTTAACTCATGGAGATAATCCTCTAAAGCGATTCTTTTAATCCTAGACTTTAGAGTTTGAATAGCTGTTAACCATTCTCCTATTTCTGGACTCTCCATCATTCTTCATTTCCATCCATTCCTAGATCATAGCCTCGATTAAATACATATACTGTGATAGCCTTCGTTCTACGAATATGATCATTCCACAGATTCTCTCTTTCAATTATTTGTCTTAATTTATTTCTCCACCATAAAAATGGAGCGTACCACTCGAAAAAAGTCCAGATATATGACCTGAAGTTCGCAGGATTATTTAGAAAAAAATAGTTCCACAGTTGAAAACTCTATTGCGAAGTAATGGTGTATACTCAAACACCAAAGATACCATAATTCTACTACACTCATATCATTGGAGGGTTTTAAATAATATGTTAGAAGGTACGGGTGTATATCAAAAGGATCATAAAAATTTTTTGTTAAACCCTTTTGACAAACAATGTAGGAGTGACACATATAAAGAGTTACACAAGCATATCGATTGAGAGTTCGTAACTTTTCAAATTCTGTATTGGGAGGAAATTCACGCTGGCGAGAAGCCATTCGTACTAGAAGTGAAGGAAAGAAAACATTAGCTGGTTGGTGATTCATGAGGATTTTTTAGAAGAATTTTTTTCAATGCAATAAGGAGATTTTTAAGTTTAGGAAGCTTTACTCAGTTGTGATCCTATAATTTCTTTAACCTCTGAATTTATAGCCAAATTTTCAGGATCAACTAGTTCAATTTTCTTTTAAATTTTACGTCATTTATCCAAGCTTTATTTCTTATCAATTTGACTTATTTCCTTTCAGAGTACTTATCTGTCACTTAATCATGGACCAAATTTATGATAATTTCATGTCTGTGGTAATTTTGTGGTTAATAATTCTTCTTTTGTTATTTCGTTCATTAATCATAAATTAAATTTTCAAATGATACGGTTTTATGGTTCCTACGTCATTGATTAGTCTTAATTATTTAACACAATTATTATTTGTTTCCAGCAGTTTCATTATTGTTTTTCCCATACCTATATAATTGTCTTTTATTTTGCTGTTTGATTTGCCGGACACAAATCAAATTATAATTTTTGTCGTTTATAGTTAACGTGTTATATTTGTCGTCATGTTAGAAAGTTATTTAACCACTACATCTGGCCAAGACATAGAATTAAATATGTTCCCACATAACAAAATTATTTGTATTTTTTTAGTATGTCAATACTGTATTTTTACTTGGTTTAATTTTTTTTATTTAGTATTTTAATTTTTGAGATACAAATACAGGTGCATCCACCTATACTATCTTTGAGAATTAAATTTATTTAGTCTCATGTCGGTTACTGCAGATTCCATCATAAGACTGTTTAATTTATTTATTTTATATATTTTTCTAGCTTCAGTATTTACACTATTTGACTTTAATTTGAATATTCATATCCCCTATATTTCCCAATTCCTTCCTAACTATTTTTCATGTAGTTCTTAAATTTATTCTATTTACTTTATTTTATTTAAAATTCATTTGACTTGCAGAACACAAATCAAATTATAGCTTTTATGTTTATGTATTTTATTTTACTTTTATTTAAAGTTTTTATCAAAATGAATTTAACTGATTCGGTAATTCCTGGGAAAGACCTCCAAGAAGTCTTCTTAGACAGAATTACCATTCCAAATAAATTTTCAGGAAAGGCTGGAGTGGTCACAACCGGTCCCACTTAAAATTCAGTCTCCTAGATAAAACTTATTTGCACAGTGTTTGCATTCACTTTGTATTTTATTTCCCTATATTTATTACTAAAGTTTCTTATTATCTGTCTATTCTTTATTTCTTAATTACTACTCAACCTATATTCTATATGTTTGTGTTCCTAAGTTGTATATACTGTTTTCCTATTTGGCATATACTCTTTTCTAATTTAACTATGTAATGTTTTTCCCCTTTAAGTTTAACCTATACCATTTTCCTTAAGTTTAACCGCTCAGGAACGGCTAAACTAATGCTCTGATACCATTAAATGTAACACCCCTTAATCTGACTATTTCTAGCCGAACCAAGTTGTGCCACATTACATTATCATGGTATGCAGATCATATTCTAAATTTGTTACAAAATATAGGTACATTTTTTTTCCTTCTAGCTTTGCTTTTATGTTGTCCTTTCTAGACTCTGACTTTGACTTCACAGTAAAGTTCTTCTGTGATCTTGTTGCTATTTGGTATTTTCAGCTTCTTTCACTTCTTTATATAACCTACGAGTTAGACATATAACTCGCTGAGCAATTACGCCCAGTGAATACTTTAACTATTGAAAAGCAATAATATTTTAAAATTTAATAGCATTTAAAATATAAATAAAATTCCAAAATAATATTTCATAAGAACAAGCAAAATAAATTTCATCCACTCTAACGTATAAAAAAATAACATCATAAATAAATGAAAAGAATTTAATAAATTAGTTCTATACTCTATTTATCGATTAATTGGCTCTACTAGGTATTTAGATAAACACATGGGTAAAGTTACTATCTGTATTTCGGTATGGCATGGTATTACTCACACTAATTCCGAATTCTATCTTTTTAAACGGCCGTATTCAAAATTCAATATAATCAATCTTACGGTTATAGCCGTTATAACTAAATACTGTATCAAAATCTATTCTGTATCATGATTCAATCTGTATCACTATTCAACCTAGTCAGAAATTTGCAGTACTGCTTAGTATATAATGCATCATACCCTTATCTCACTAGTTCAACTTATTCTAAGTAGAGCAAAATATAGTTACTAGATATGTAAGGAATTATAAAATTTACTAAATATTGGATTTACTGCTTTCGAAAATTTTTCGAAAATAAATACCATCACAATATCCATCTCAAAAATCAAACATTTATTTATCACAATATTTTTATCAAAAATAAGTTTATCACAAATAATACAATATTTTTATCAAAACATATCTATTCCAAAAGTTGTAGTATTATTTGATAAAATAATCTCTTTGTAAATTCACTTGAAAATTTTACTTATATAAAATTACTAAATTTCTTTTATAAACATTTCTTTCATCTTTTGAAAAATAATTTTCTAAGTTATTCTAGGTACTTGGATTTCCCTAAAATAAATTTAGCTTCTATATACATAAAATTCTCGAAAACATTCATTTTCGGAATTAAAATAACTTTAATAAAATAATTGTGTCAAAAATTACTTAATTTATCAAAAGTATTATTTTTGCTAAAAATAATTCTTATATCAAATATTTCGAAAAATAATTCGATCTATAAAATTATTTAAGCAATAAATCTTACTTAAAATCTCAATAATAATTAATTAAAGCAATAATAATTAATTAAATAAAATCATCACATCAACAAAAATTAAAAATAATAATCAACACAAAATAATATAAAAAGACTTTTCAAAGTTAAAGTATCAAACCTCGATCTCCCTTGTATTTCGGTTACTACTCTTTAATTTTTCTTGGACTGTCCTTTGCCCTATCATTGTCCATATTCAAAGTCATAAGATATTATCCATATATTGGTATTCCATTTTTCATCTTTGTTTATTTATTTATTACTTGGATTTTTTATGAATTATTAAAATAAATCTTTTATTAATTGTTCAATTAAGCTTTTATTAAGTGTTAATTAATAAATTTTTGTCAAATAATTAAATTGAACTCATTTATTAAGTATTTAGATTTAATCTCATTGCCCTTATAATTTAGTTGAGTCATTATAATATTTAATCTTAATATTAATTAAGATTTTTCACTAATTAACCCAAAGGATATTTATTTTATAATATTTTTCTCCAAACTCAGTTTCCAACATTTATGTTAACCATATTTAATTTAATCTTAGCTTTTAATTAATTTATTAATACCCTAAAATTATTTAATTTTAAAAATAAACTCAATTTATTATTTAATAAACTAATTGAATGAAATTGAAGAGCTAAAATAAGTTTTAGGGGTCAATACCTAACAAATATATAGGCAAAGGGCGCATGAATGAAAACGGAAAATAACTTCAGGGGTCCCGGCGTAATTTGAGGAAAAAATCTCTAGAATTTCTGCAAAAATTTCAGTTTTGCCATCGTACTTTCTCTAGCCGTTTCTCATGATTCCGACAACAAAAATGTAAAAATGAGATATTATTGGAAAGATCTGACCACCCTCTATCAACCTATGGCCTTAAATTTGAAGGAAAATAATGGAAAGTTGGTGAAAATCAAGGCCAAAGTTGACTGCTACTCTATCGTTTTAATAGTCACCCCTAAATTGAAACTCCTTCCTCCGACCACTGTTTGAGGCGATCCTTATGTCAAAATTGATCACCAAAATCCCAAGAGTGGTTTTGTGGTATTGGTTTTTAGAAATAATGGGTGTATGAAAAGTTGATAATAAAAATATTTTTTTTCTTAATTTTTGCTAAATTTTGGATTCAAAAATGGCAATCCTTAGCTCCCTTTTATAGCCTTAATAAATTTGTTTTCTTTCTCATTTCTTATCTTTTATAATCTTTCATTATTAATTATATCTAATATTTCATCAATAAGGCTCCATGAATTTTCCTTCATTTTGTTTATTTCTTTCTCATTTTTTATCTTTTATAATCCTTCATTAACAATTATGTCTATTGTGCTTAGAGTTCCAAAATCCTTTGTTTTGATTATTTGACAAAATTAACTTGAATTGTGATCTACTAATGTTTCAACAAGTGTTTAAAATGCAGTACAAACATGCTCAAAGCAAAAGACTTGAAGATATAAATCAAAGT
>CATIWJ010442340.1:0-13846 GCA_949640765.1 Croton laevigatus | reverse complement strand
CATTCACAAGAATACTTTGGATTTAACAGAATCCTTTAGCATAAACTTCCTGGTGAGCAATTATTTGGCATTACGATCAAAGTTTTATGGCAAGCCTCCATTAACATTTCAGTAAATCAGACAAATACAAGTGTTATTAATTACATATATTAGAATAATCATTCTGACCAGTAAACCTATAAATTAAAAATTTAATTATCAGAGCAATTAAAAAAATGTTTCGTGAATTTTAAATTATAAAGAACCCAATGAATAATATAAATATTTAAATGCATGCCAAGGAAAGGTTTATGCATTTACTAACTAATATGCAAAGCTCAACCACCTCTATCTTCTCGATTTGCAAAGACCCCTTCGATGGCAGTGAAGATATCTGGGGAGAATATGTAGACTCCACAGTTTATCAAATCACTTACCTGCATTTAATAAAAAAAATTGGTTAAACCTGAGAATCACAGGGATTGTAATGATGAAAATATATCATCGATATAATTAAGTTAAAAATCGATGGAAAAACAAAATGATGCACTTACAAAAGTCTCTGGTTTTTCTATGTAATGTAACAGTTCTTTGGTGGTTGGATCGGCAACCAGTTCACCAAATTGGTTTGCTGATTCAGCAGAAACCTACATGAGAACAAACAAACAAAAATAAATCAAATACGAACTTTAGAGGTGTGTAATTATAATAATTCTTCTGCACGTCTCCTACCAACCTTGATTACTAACATTGTTCCCATCCCACCATATCTTTTATGTGCCTCTGAAAATCACAAAACGAATCAGGAGATTAAAATTTTGAGCATCCAGCAAGAAATGTCTGAAGCTTTTTGCCTGTATTATTTAGAGAAATCACATGCACAGAAAGTGCAATATTTACCAAGCATGTCTCGCAAAGGAAAGCTACAGCAAACATCACAATTGAGCAAAAAGATATGTGACTGCCAACAAAATGGAAGACGATAAATACGTAAAAATAATATCCATTGAGAAGCGCAAAAAAAGGAAAAAAAAAGGACTTTTGTTTGAAAAATTTGAATTGAACACTACAGAAAAATGAGGGTAATCAAAACCAAAAAATATAATAAAAACCAACAAAATCAAGATATTGAACCGGGTTATCTTCCATGATTATGTCTCTACAGAAATAAAGACCACCAGCAGAACCATGCGGTTTGTCCTCTTTCAAGTATCTATAGCAACACAATACACACCCATCAGCAAACAGAAAATAAATGTGAAACATACAACTACATTACTACCTTGAATTTATTATGAACTACCAATTACCTTACTGGTACTCTGAACTCATTAGAGATAGAAGAAACATATAAAGCAAATTCACGCTCCTCATAGAATCCAACCAGAAATATCCGAGCCAAATTTGGTATCTAATTCAAACACACAAAAACAATGACTAAATAAAGCCAGAAGAGAAAAAACAAAATTTAATAAATTTTGAAACAAACCCTTTTGCAAGCAGAAATGTGATGGTGAACCATAGGCTGTCCAGCTAATGGGAACAGAGGCTTTGGAGTATTGAATGAAAGTGGCCTAAATCTAGTCCCTGAACACAAAACCAAAATTATACACACAATTAAAAAAAGGCGAATTGAAATCGTAGTTGTCATCACCTTTAGTAGGACCGCCGACCATGATCACAGCCACCACCTTCTCCTCAGAATCCGCCATTAGTGACAAGTAGTTCTTGCTAGAAATAAAAAAAAAAAAAGGTAAAAATTCGGAAGTTAATTTGAATTTGATGTCAGTTTGACCTCAATGGAAAGTGGAAGCAGAGAATTTTTTCAAATTGACAAATAGTCTGGACTGTGCCCAGAGCGTTTAACCGAAGGTGCCATATATATATTTACGCAGAAGATGATTGAAACGATGTCGTTAGTTCTAAACTGCTGTTGCTTTGGAATACAAAGTTGTAGCCAAAAAGCCCAACTCTGACGGAAAAAAGTGAAAAATTAATAAAATAAGCGGAAAGATAAGTTTCATCTACAAACCATAGATAAGAAAGTATTCATATAATATTTGCTTTGATATTTAAGAACAGTATCAAATTACAAGAGGGAAAATATATGAAGCTTTTCCAAATTCTCATTCTTTTGAACAGAATAATAATAATAAGAAACATATTATTGATGGAACTATGATATCAAATTCCAGCGTTTGTGTTGTTTTTCTTCTTCAAGGTTAATCCCACGGTAATAATCAGGAGCAATCTCCATTAACCACTCTGGCCTTATCTCTGTTACTTGCCTCATATACTCTTTTGCTGTCAGCACTAGCTCATGGTAAACGACCCACTTTGGCCTCGGCAACAGATTTGCTAGCCCTGAATCAGGATGCAAATGGACAATCTGAGGATTTTTTAATGTCTTGTAGCATCCTAAACCTTGCAGTTTCAGACTTGCCATATGAGGAAAAAGTCCTGAAAGTATAGATTTCTGTATTGCTGTATAGTCATCAGGATTTGATTTCAATTCTATTCCGGCCCTCCCCATTAGTCCTTCCAATTGATCCCTGATGTCTCTTGCACGCTTCATACTCTTCACTTGAATGAAGTTTTCATAGCACCACTGGCTAGAGAAATTTGTTTCCTTCCAGGAATCATAAGCTCTTAGGAGAGCTATGTGGTCACCAACATTTCCAATATGAAACCTTCTCTTTGCATTATCTGCAAGGATTTGCTTTTTCTTAGGACGGTAAAATATTGCATTTCCAACAGAAAGCATAGCAGTAATGGTCATCATCTCCTCTGAACAACCATACCTCTCAGAAGCTATAAGTGACTTTGAGAGCTTTGGATCAAGTGGAAACATTTCCATTAACGTACCAATCTCTGTGAGCTTAAGTTGGCTATTCAAGGCACCCAAATCATAAAGAAGTTGAAATGCTTTTAGCAAATACTCGGCTGATGGTGGGTCCATAAAATCAAAATTCATAATGTCATCTATCCCTAGGGCCTTCATAGTAAGAACTGCATTGGCAATATTACTCCTTTGTATTTCTGGAGTATAATTATCCTTGAATTCCTTGTATTGATCAGAAGTATATAAGCGAATGCACTTCCCCGGTGCAGTCCTACCCGCACGGCCAGCTCGTTGCATAGCTGATGCTTTAGAGATTTGTATCACCTGCAATGACTCCATATCAGTCCCTGGCATATAGAAGTCCATCTTGCAATAACCAGAATCAATAACATACCTGATTCCATCAATGGTTAAAGAAGTTTCAGCGATGTTTGTTGCCAAGACAACCTTGCGTGCTCCTCTCGGCGTAGGATCAAAAGTTCTAGCTTGTAGTTCCACAGGAAGGTTAGCAAATAATGTGCATATTATAAGCTCACAAAGTTTACTTCCATATTGTCTCATCTTCTCATTCAAAGTATCCTCTGCATTTTCAATCTCCTCCTGTCCAGTCAGGAACACCAAAATGTCACCTGGTGGTTGCGTCGCATGAACACGAAGTACAGCTGCAACAGCTTCCTCCACGTAACAACTCTTCTCTGGTTTCTTGTACAATATATCAACAGGATACTGCCTCCCCGGAATTTCAAAAATAGGAGCGGAATCAAAGTAATTCGAGAACCTTTGTGCCTCAAGAGTTGCACTAGTGATTAATAACTTAAGATCACTTCTAAGAATTGCCAAGTCTTTCAATAACCCAAATAATATATCAGTTGATATCGTTCTCTCATGTGCCTCATCCACAATTATTACACTATAACTTCGCAGATCTGGTTCCACCACAAACTCTCTCAAAAGCATGCCATCAGTCATATATTTCAGAACCGTCTTTTTTGAAGTGCAGTCTTCAAATCTAACACTATACCCAACATAATGCCCAAGCTTCGTCCCCATCTCTTTCGCTACCCTGGCAGCAACACTCATTGCTGCTACCCTCCGCGGCTGAGTACAACCAATTTTACCTTTCTTAGTATATCCTGCTTCATGAAGATATTGAGGAAGCTGAGTAGTTTTGCCAGACCCAGTTTCTCCTACAATTACCAAAATCTGATGACTCTCAATTGCTTCTAATAATTTCTCCCTAAAATGATAAATTGGCAATGCCTTCCTACCATCCTGAATGTTCTCAGTAGCTTGAGATGCTAACCCTTCTTTATCACCTACAGAACAAGCAGGTAACTGCTCTTCAAGAACGTACATGTGATCAAACACAAGCTGATATCTGTCAGATTCTCGTTCTTCTTTTTCTGAACCAAAAGTCACCATTGCTCTATGGGTCTGGCACTCTTCCCATGACTTCTCCTTCTCAATCCCATATGTTTCAGGCAATAAAGCAACTGAAAATCTCTTTTTTTGATCAATATGCCCATCTTGATCATAAGATTCAGGTATCCTGTACACATTCAAGTAATCATTATCACTTCTCTTCTTTACTATCTCATAAACATCTCTTTTACATTTAGTTTCGCTATCCAACAAAAAATTACTATCATCTTCTAATTCATCTCTAAGCTCTTCCAATTTCTTTTTCTCTCTTTTCTTCAAATACTCTTGACGTGATTTCTTCCTCAAACGGATAATATCATCGCTACTACATTCAATCTTCTTCTTATAAAATTTCTTATCATCTTCTAATTCATCTCTAAGCTCGTCAAATTTGTTTTTCTCTCTTTTCTTCAAATACTTTCGCCGTGATTTCTTCTTCAAACTGATAATATCATCACTACTACATTTAATCTTCCTCTTATTAGTTTCACTACAGAATTCACTTTCTCCATAAACATCATCACTGATCAGGCTATACGTTCTTTGCTTATTGGCCAACTCAATTAGTTCGTTTTCTTCTTTTTCATGCAAATTTATGCTAGGAGTTCTATGAGGCAATTTATTGAACAATTTATGTGCAAAATCATGGATTTGGTCAGGAGGATACATACCCAATTCGAGAAGCTTTTCTGCAATGTCGCTTGGGTTTGATGACTGCTTGCATAATGCTGCTGCATAGAGAACCAGCGTTGGTTTAGAAGAGCCAAATACCGATGCACAAATATCTGAAATTAAATTCTTCGTAGAAGCGTCTAACACCATGGTTGATTGATCGAGTGTAGAAAACAGAAAGCTGAGATGAATTTGTTTTCGTTGGAGAACGAAACACAAGAATTAAAATAAGGAAACTCTGGCTTTCAGATCCTCTTTAGGATAGGATTTGGTTATGGTTACTTGGTTTCCAAGTATCGTGGTTGGACAATTTCTTTTTGGTCAACATTAGGGGTCTTGTTTTTTTCTTTCTTATCCACTCGCTAGTTTCAAAATTAATTATTTTCTCATAAAAATGCCAATTTATTTCTCACATAAATTAAAAGTATAATTAAATTAGTTTTTTTTTTCAATTTTATTTTTTTAAATAGAGATCTTTGATTTCCATTAATAGATTAAACATTACATTGTAAAAGGAGTTCTGAGCATATAAATTATGAACAAAACTTAAATCGTCTTGCTAATTTATGAGCAAAATATTTTAATATATAATTTTTTTTGGAAAAATATACAAAAATTTATATACTTGCTATTTTATGTATTCAATTTTTTATTTTTTATTTATTTATTTTTTATTTTATAGGAAGAAGAAAAAGGAAGAGGGGGGAGGGGGAATATAAAAAAGTTTTATAATTTTTAATGGTCCAAATATACTATTTGCTTTATTTTAAAAGAATACTGTCATTTATTATACTACAAAATCTAAATCCTGTCATTTAGTTGCATAATGTTAATCTAATAATTTCTCCTAGGTTAATCTTTTATTTTTTTTATATTTATTTTTTAAATATTTTTAATACTTAATATGTGAGTAAATATTTACTATCCCTAACCAGTTAGGTTCCTAAATTTTAGGACCTTAATATTAAACATCTTTATTATTTTAAAAAAATTCTTTTATTCTAACTTAACCAAAAGTTAAGTTGGAGTCTTGAAAATGCAGTTCCGAAAAAATTCAATAAGAATATATATATATTTTTTCCTTAATGATTTTTTTCAGCTCGAATTCAGGTTATTTGGCACCAATAATTTCATATTCGGAATCTTGAAGGTTAAATTTTTTTAAAAAAAATGTTATTTACTAATCTTATAACAAATATCAATTCAAGTTGAAATATTGAAAAATTTTTAGTGTGAAAGGTCAAATTTCTCTTTAAAAATTTATATCTTGGATTTGATTAAATTTATTTTTCTTAACGCTATAGTTTTTTCTATTTTCTCTTAAGTTTCCACTCTTTAAAATGTTCGTTTTCTTTTTAAAAGTGAAAAGTTTTCTTCTTTCAGATTTTGTGGAGTTACTAGTGTGGGAGCATCCATGGTTGGTGACTTCGATATATAATGAAACAGAGAGAACAATAGTGCATGCATTAGCTCGATATCCATGTTCAACTGAAAGTTTAATCTATTTATTAATAAAATTTCCTCGTATATCTTAATCCTTTTCTTCGTAATAAATCTTTTTCCCTTTTTTTTTTTTAACATAGATACTTTTATTTCTAGTCTATAATATGGAAAAATGGGAAAAGGGATTGGAATAAGTCTCGAACTCTGGACCTCAGTCCTAGGAAAGAAGTGCCTTACCACTAGGCTACGTTCTTTTTCCTGCATAATAGTTGGAGATTGTTTGGAATTGTTGGAAAAGCAATTTTTAAATAATATTTTAAGGTCCGAAATTTATTAAATAACAAAATTTTTTCATGATGCATTTTTTTCCTGATTGTGAGTATTAAATTTTTTTCCTGCATGATAGTTGGAGATTGTTTGGTATTTGGTTTTCAATTTTTTTTAAAGGTTATTTGGTTTTCACTTTGTTTTCATAAAATAACAAAATGCTATTTGATGCAAATGAACAAAATAGTTCAAGAATTAAAGAAAACAAATTCTGGTTTTTGTGTTTGATGTCAATCTTCTATATCCTCAAAACAAGGCATAACTAAGCTTTTTATAGTGTTTACAAAATACCTAATCATAAAAATCAACCAACGACAATAAAGACCCAAAAACAGGGGCAAACACATGCGGTGCCGAGTGTAGGAACACGCCTACCCTGGGTTTTTAAAGTTCCCATACAGCAATTGGTTTATTAAGCCTTGATTTGCAAGCATTTCAACTCACCCTTGGGAAAATAATTTACTTTATTGACATAAGAAAACAGTTTAAAAATAAAATCAACAAAGTTCCACATTCTTTAATCGATTAGTATGATATAAATTTAATAAATTTTATATCAAATATTAATTAAATATTAAAATTATTATTATCTACAATTATTTTATTTTTAAAAAAAATTAACCACCACTAGTTTGGACAAATTAAATTTACGACAATACAATTACTTTATTTAATAGATTTTATATCAAATATTAATTAAACATTAAAATTACTCTATAATTATTCTACAATTTTTTTTTTTTGCAAGGGTGAAAATTTTTATAATCTAAATTAAAATATAATATTTATATTTGTGTTATTATTTTCTTAATTTCAAAATAAGCCCACTCTGATAAGAATTTCAGGCTCCGCCCCAGGGCTCAAAGCAAAAACCCAAATTAGAAATAATCTAACTCTAACCCCCTACTAAATAAAAACTCAAAATAGAAATAACTCAACTCTACACCAGTCTCCGGGGTTTTTTTGTTTTGTTTTCTGTCATCTCCAACCAAACCAAAAATTCGTTGCACACTTGCTCCTCATCATTCACCCATTCTTTTGAAAAAATTCGTCCTCGAATTTTGCAATGAATAAGAATAAAAACTATCAACGGTGTCTTCTTGCTTGATGTAAGAAATATGAACTCTATCAAAGTAGGATCAATCATCTTGACATTCTTCTTAAACCTCGACAAATTTGTATCCATAAGAACATTAGGAAAAATAAAGTCAACAATAGCATTAGAAAAATTATTAGTACAAACTCCAAACTCCATAGAAACCGTTGTAGTTTGAGTTTCTTCTTTACCTATAACACTCTCTTCAAACTCTTTGTCATCTACCACGAAAAAGGGCACTACAAAAAATTCAAGCTCAAGAACAATTGATTTCTTTTTCTCTTCAATTCTTACCTTTGTTTCTTGAAAAGAATTATTTGCACTAACTTTTCTATAATGCCTATCCAATTTTTTGTCCACATAATATAAAATCCTCTCCTCCTTACACAAAAATTCATCCACCAATAAATTTCTCATATCATTCCACGAAAGAAATCTATCATATACTCATTGAAAGTCTATCACACAATCAACTGTTCCACCCCTTAATTTTGAGCTAGCAAGTTTAACTTTATTTTCCTCATGGATCTTATGATAATCAAAATATAACTTAACATCAAATAATCACTTTATTACATCATTCACCTAAAAATTTCCATCAAAATAAGAGATACATACAAAATTAGGAACGTGTGTATGACTAGATTGTCTTTGAGCTATAGCTGGAGCACAAGACTTCCCATATCCGCAATCCCTAATGTTAGAATGATCTACTCCAACACCGAAAGCCAACTTTTGCCTAGCAATGTTATCAAATTGCTCATCAAAGCATCGGAATCTGCCGGTCAAGTTCTTAGTTTGGGTGTTGTCGTAAGCGTTTGCAACACTTCGTCTCCAATAAGTGGAGCACTAGTTTCCCGACCATTGCCCTGGAAACCAACGTTGTGGTCACCGTTAGCCACGGTATAACCTGCTCTGATACCACCTGATGCAGCAAACACGCAAATGAACAAAATAGTTCAAGAATTAAAGAAACAAATTCTGGTTTTTGTGTTTGCTGTCAACCTTTTATATCCGCAAAACAAGGCATAACTAAGCCTTTTATAGTGTTCACAAAATACCTAATTACAAAAATCAGCCAATGACAATAAGGACCCCAAAAATAGGGGCAAACAGAGGAAATAAAGGCAGGCCCAAAGTAAAAACCCAAAACAAAAATAATTCAACTCTAACTCCTACTAGCAAATCCCTACTAAACAAAAACCTCAAACAGAAATAACTCAACTCTACACCCGTCTTTGGTTTTTTTTTTTTTTTCGTTCTCTGTCTTCTCCAACTGAACCAAAAATTTGTTGCACACTTGATTCGCATCACTATTTTTTTTATATAAATACCTTTTATAGGAAAACACCCACATCTACTTATAGTAAGGGAGAACAAAATATTAAAAGATATTCTTTGCCTTGCAAATTTATAGTGCGCCTAAATATATATATATTGGTTTATTTTAGAGCAATGGAGGAGGGTAAATATTGGGGAATTAGGATTTGCGATAGACAGATGAAATGGAAATTTTGGTATGGGATTAGATTGAAGATAAACTTTTATATATTAAGGATCCAAAGATATTAACCGAGGCCAATGGTTTGATCCTTGTAAATGAAAAAAATACTTGATGTGAGTATTTTACCTTTTAGTGAGCCAACCCGGGATTATCTCCATTCTTGTTTTGAAACTTTGGAAGGGCAATGTCCCTGCTGCCTTTAGGTTTTGTATCATCATTTGTGCCATTTTATCCGTCAATTCCTGGTTTTGCTGTTGAAATTTTTTAATTTCCTAAAGTAAGTTAAGGCGTTCATCCTCAAAATACTCTAAATCTCTAGTTAAACTAGAGTTTTGCTGTTTGAGCTCAATAGTGAACTCATGAGGATCTCCTGTAAAAGTTGTAATAAAATAGGAGACTGCCCTTGATTTTTCTTCAAAATTTTTTATTGCCGCAGGCAAAGATTTGAATTTTTCAAAATGCATTTTCTTAAAATTTGCATTGGCTTTAAACATTTCTTTTTTAGATCGGTAGATTCCAGGGGTTTTTCCCTCATAGAGAGCAAAGAATTTGTCAGTTTTAGAACAACATTTTTGCTTTTGTCTTTTACCATATGGGAAAAATAATAATTTAAAGCATTTAAGACTTCTGTTTTTTGTTTTACAGTTTTCATTCTTCGAAGTGCTGTGAGCAAACAAAGCTGCTCTTGACTTACCGGGCAATATTCCAAAGGAATAAATTGCTGTGGATGTCCCTCAGGATGCATCACTAATTGCTGTGGACCAAAGTGAAAATACTGCTGTTGCAATTCATCACTTGCTGAGGCTGGTGCCTTGCCTTTCCTTCTTCATACCATCTCTATAAATTGTTGTTAGATAGAATATTAGTTTGTTGCAAAACATTTATACAAATAGAGCTATTTTTTATGATATCAAGATTTGAGATTTTAGGTTTATCAATAAATGGAAAGTTTAATTGTAAACCTTTGGTTTTAAATGAAATACCATTATAGTTAACATTGTAAGGAGTTATTAAACTAATAAAAGGAATTCTAAGGATAATTGAATGATTTATATCTGAAACCAAGACAAAAGGGGTTTTAATCAAAATACCAGAGTTTGAAATACTTGCTTCTGTTTTCCAGAAATTTTCATTTTTGAGTTATTTGCAGAAGTAAGTTTTTCATGGGTTTTGTTTTCAAAATGTTTAGGAACTAATCCAGTTTTAATACAATTTAAATCAACACCAGTGTCAAAAAGAGCAATTGTATCAATTTTAAAGGTTTTTGAAAATTCCAATGAAATTTTTATAAGATATTTTCGGGAAGTAATTTCCCTTAAAATACAAAGAAAATTTTCTGAAATTTCTTCTCCAAGGTTTTGTGGTTCTAAGGCTTTAACGTCACTATTGTCACTTTGTTCAGCAAGTTTAGCAACAAGGAATTGGATAACCTTAGACTCTTCCTGTTGTTTTTCTTTAATTTGTTTGAGTTCAGTTTTGATAATTTTGATTTCTGATTTGAGCTCATGGATTGTTCCTACTGGTTTCTTGATGGTTTTCTTTCTATCAAGAATAGTAGTAAGATCATACATCCCTATGCTAGCTGAAGGAGGATCAATGGTTTTAGGTTTTGGCTCTTCTTCTAAAGACTGCCTAAGCTGGTCTAAATATTTTTTTCTGCATTTTAGGGTTATTGATATGTTGAATAATATCTAGGATTAGGTTTTGTTCCTTAGAAAGCACGTTTACACATTTTGAACTAAACTCAGACTCACTTTCTAAAGAAGTGGTTGCTAAGTCATCGATCTGAGGGTTTTGATCAGAAGAGAGTATCTCAGAGTCTGAAGAGTCAGCCAATAAGGCTTCAATTTTATTCAAAATATTTTCTTCAAGTTGGAGTTCTTGAAGTTTTTTAGTCACTTTGCAATATCTTACAGTGTAACCCTTTTTATTACACTTATAACAAGTAATATCTTTTAGGTTGGTTTTTTAAGATTCAGGTTCTGGTGTTTTGTCGGGCTTCCTATATCTTCTATAAGGTTTCTTATAGTAAGCCTTATGGGTTTTAGATTTTGAATCAGGTTTTGAAACTTTTTTGGATTATTTTTTACATTCTCCATTACAATCCTGGGTTTTACCCAAAGAATATTCAAATTGTTTATAAAAGGATCCTAACTCCTTCTTAGACTGTTTCATTTCCTTTTTTAAATGTTTTTGGAGTTTTAAGTCTTGACAGATTTGAAGACCCTGGTTTTGTGTGATGCTGACCAATTCTCCGTAAGTAAGTTGGTTATAAGGAATGATATAGCTACCAAAATTTTCTCTGATTTTATTTCTAACCTTTTCTTCTAGAACTGCTGAAAGACTTGCAAGGAATTTTTCTTTCCAAAAAGGTTGATTAGCATATTCCCTAAGCATTAATCTAGTGATTAAGGTTGATTTGTACCATTAAAAATCACTAAGTGTTCTACACCTAATATTTGACAGTAGATTTGCATTTTTATCCCTAAAGTGTGAGGAGTCACTTATGAAATATAAAGAGATAGTGAAGATGAGGGTTGATACTGCATCCTGAATGGGTTCACCTCTTTCATTTAGAATAGGTTCTCCTTCTTCTCCAGTTTGGATAGCGTGAAGGATATCCAACTGTTGTTGCTTGGTAAGATAGAAATCCCACCATCTTTTTAACTGGCCAGATAAACCATCAATAAAGAGTTTTGCAACAGTTTTATCTGTGGTTCCAGTTTGGGTTTTGTAGGCATTTTTTGCTATTGTCATTTGTTGTAACAGGTTCAAGATTTGGTATTCAGACATGTTATCAATGTTCTATTCATAAACTGAACTAGCATCGAACTTTGGCTGAACTACCATATTTGGTTGGTTTCCTAAATCTAGAACTGGAATTCCAGGTTTACTATCCCAATTTTGCCAAACAAGTTTTGCAATTTGAGGGGTTTTATCATGACATATACTATCATCAGATTCTTCATATTTTTCTAAGATAGTTATACTCTAATGGATTTCAGGAGGAGTTTTAGGAACTACCTGGGTTGAAGTAGAAGGTTCTATTCTACTTAACTGGGTTTTGATAGCTTGAAGAAACTCAGTTTTGTTTGATTTTACTTCTTCCTGGGCAGTTTTAGAGATCTGATATGGTTTAAAGATCGGGTTTTTAAGCTTTTTTCTGGTAATTCTTCTGACACAGTGGTTTCAATAGATTTCTTGGTTTGTTTTTCTAACCTAGAAAGGTGTTTTCCTAAAGTGTTCAGATTTAGGTTTGTGAAATTATTTTGAAGGACAATGTTTTTAAGATTTACAGACTCATCGTCTTGAGAAATTTTAAGAGGACACGCTTCTACAGTCTGGCCACTATAAGAAAAATTAATTTTTCTAAGGGAAGGGTGATCAGACTCAACAGTTCCGTTTGTTGTTTCCCAAGATGGAGTTGTTTTACGAATAGTCACAGGTTTTACAGATTTGAAAGGATATGCAATACAATTTTCTGATACATAGATTTCAAACCAATCAAAGAACAAAATATGGATTTTATACTGATGAACAAAATCATAAAACTGTTTTTGAATTTTCTCTCTCTGATTTAGAAAATGTTTGAAGAACTATGTTCTTTTTTCTAAATTATGAGATGCATAAAAGTCCTTGTGGAGATATGTTTTATTAACTTCAAATTCTTTTTCCAAAACATTTAGTTCATTAACAATATTTTCTGCAATAGGTGAAGGTGTTGGTGAATCTGGAGGAAATGGGTTTTGTCGACCTCTTGTGTTTAGTCCAGTGTAAACTGGTTGTGCTATACTGGTACTATAGTCTACATTTTGTAGATTACTGTAAGGTATATCTGATGTAGAATACCTCAGGCCAGTAGGAATCATTACAGGAGGAAGATTTGCTTCTGTGGCATAGATCACATGAGGGGGTTTTGCTTGAAGATCAACCTGATCCTCGACTTGATTTATGGATGGAGATCTAGATATCCTACCTAAATTTACAGATCTTAAGGAAGAGATATCTGAAGATCTAGAACTCCTGATTCCCCTATCAAAACTGATTTTAACCATGCCATCCTGATATTGGGTGATCTGTTTGACTTGGGTATTTGGGACAGGAGTTTGGATCTCAGCTTGAACAGCTCCTTCAAGGATCCATTCTTCAGGAAATGATATTCCATGCCACTGAATTGGTTTTGGAATAACTATATTGGATTTTGACAGATCTGTTTGGAGGAGAAGTGTTTCTCCTTTTTTACTATGGAACCTGTTTTTGATTTTAAATGAAGATACCATGACTTTATAACAGATTTTAAACTGTAATGCAACCAGAATAGATCCTTCTAACATATGATAGTTATGGGTTTTAATTTGATGAGTGATGGTTTTTAAGATAGGTTTATCTTTTAAAGAAACCGTAAGGTTTGGGTAACTTTTAAAGTAAACTGGTCCTTTACATAGACTAGTTTTAACAGATCCTAGCAATGATTCTTTAAAATTTATGTGCCTACCATCCTTAAGGACTACTATGACAGAAGTGTTTAACCCTTCTCTAGTCAAAGGTTTTAATCCTACTT
>CATIWJ010442186.1:0-11046 GCA_949640765.1 Croton laevigatus | reverse complement strand
AGATAACCCAAATAACTAATAATTATGAAATGAATAAGATTAAAGATGAAGCACAATGAGGTTGATAAAATATAGATTCAGTGGTTGTGTGTACCTCATTAATACAAATTTGAAGGGTATTTATACCCATTTCTTCAGATTCTAGCCGTTTGAAACTTGAAAATAAAACAGCATAATTATTCTGCAGATGGTCGCGAGCACGTTAGAGGTCGCGCGCGCGACTACTCATAAGTCTCGAGACGCACACCTAACGGATACCATATAATGGGCGGCAGCGTTTCACGCACTAGCCGTTTTAATTGAATTTTTAATTGGGTCGCGTGCGTGAGGGTCGTCGTTGACGCGATGCTCACATTTTCAATCTTCTAACAGTTATCTGATGTGTTGAATACGAGAGCTTTCGTTTCCTTCGCGAGCGCTATGCAAACATAAGACCTTATTGTATAGTAGTAGCGAGCGCGATAGTAACATAAACATCTCTCTGTTTCTCAATTATATAGTCACGCTCGTGACACAAACATCTCTCTATTTTTGTCACGTTTGCTATGATCACATCAAGCCTTCTCTTTTGCTAGTAGCGGGCGCAATGGTAACACATTTGTTGGAGATGAGAGCGCGAAGATCTTGTGATTATAAACCTATTGTATAGTCGTGAGCGCGACACTTATTCTTTCATGTTTAGGTCGCGAGCGCGAGGCTGGACGCAGAAATTGATTTCTTGCTTTTGCTATGAACTTGCTAGTACTGCAATTAAACACTTATTGAGACATTAGTAGATTGCAATTCAAGTTTATTTTTGTCAAATAATCAAAACAAGGGATTTTGGAACTCTAAGCACAACGCTCAGAGGTGCAGGAGTTTTCTCAAAGATTAATCTAAGATCTGGGTATCATCAATTGAGAATTAAGGAAGAAGATATACCAAATACTGCGTTTAGGACTCAATATGGACATTATAAATTCATAGTAATGCCTTTTGGGCTTACAAACGCACCTACGGTATTCATGGACCTAATGAATAGAATATTTCACCCGTACTTAGATCAATTTGTTGTCGTGTTCATAGATGACATATTGGTGTATTCAAAGACTCCAGAAGAACACGACCAGCACCTTAGGATTGTATTGCAAACACTAAGGGAAAAATAGCTGTATGCTAAGTTCAGTAAATGTGAGTTCTGGCTAAGTGAAGTAGCTTTCTTGGGGCATATCATATTAGCTGAAGGAATCCAAGTAGACCCAAAGAAAGTAGAAGCAGTATTAGATTGGAAACCGCCAAGGACGGTAATTGAAGTAAGAAGTTTTCTTGGATTAGCGGGATATTATCGACGCTTCGTGAAGGGATTTTCTTTTATTGTCGCACCGCTGACTCGACTCTTGCAGAAAGATGTGAGATTCCAATGGACGGAGAAGTGTCAAAAGAGTTTTGAGGAATTAAATACTAGACTTACCGAAGCACCTATGCTTACACAGCCAGAATCAGGAAAAGATTATGTAATTTACAGTGATGCCTCACACATTGGACTCGGCTGTGTATTGATGCAAGAGGGAAAGGTAGTAGCTTTCTTGGGGCATATCATATTAGCTGAAGGAATCCAAGTAGACCCAAAGAAAGTAGAAGCAGTATTAGATTGGAAACCGCCAAGGACGGTAATTGAAGTGAGAAGTTTTCTTGGATTAGCGGGATATTATCGACGCTTCGTGAAGGGATTTTCTATTATTGTCGCACCGCTGACTCGACTCTTGTAGGAAGATGTGAGATTCCAATGGACGGAGAAGTGTCAAAAGAGTTTTGAGGAATTAAATACTAGACTTACCGAAGCACCTATGCTTACACAGCCGAAATCAGGAAAAGATTATGTAATTTATAGTGATGCCTCACACATTGGACTCGGCTGTGTATTGATGCAAGAGGGAAAGGTAGTAGCGTATGTATCTCGACAACTTAAGCCCCATGAGAAGAATTATCCTATTCATGATTTGGAATTACCCGCAATCATATTGGCTTTTAAGACATGGCGACATTATCTTTATGGTGAGAAGTGTTACATATACACAGATCATCAGAGTCTTAAGTACTTACCATATCAGAAAGATTTGAACTCGCGGCAAAGAAAATGGGTCCAGTTGTTGGCCAATTACGATTATACGATAAACTACCATCCGGATAAAGCTATTGTCGTAGCAGATGCGCTCAGTAGGAAATTAGTAGCGACAATGCATGCAATAAGAATAACAGCAGAGGAGACAGAAGAGGAAGCTGTAATAGCAGAAATGCATGTACAACCTGTGCTATTACAACAGATTAAGGAGGCTCAGGAAGCAGATAAGCAAGTTAAGAAATGGAAGAAGCCAAAACAAGTAGATTGAGGAGATAACTTCCAAATACGTTCCGATAGGGTATTGTGCTATAAAGAAAGATTGGTCGTACCTTGAACAGGAGGAAGTTTAGGACTCGATATGGACATTATGAATTCATAGTAATGCCATTCGGGCTTACAAACGCATCTGTGGTATTCATGGACCTAATGAATATAATATTTCACCCGTACTTAGATCAATTTGTTGTCGTGTTCATAAATGACATATTGGTGTATTCAAAGACTCCAGAAGAACACGACCAGCACCTTAGGATTATATTGCAAACACTAAGGGGAAAACCACTGTATGCTAAGTTCAGTAAATGTGAGTTCTGCCTAAGTGAAGTAGCTTTCTTGGGGCATATCGTATCAGCCGAAGGAATCCAAGTAGACCCAAAGAAAGTAGAAGCAGTATTTGATTGGACACCGCCAAGGACGGTAACTAAAGTGAGAAGTTTTCTTGGATTAGCGGGATATTATCGACGCTTCGTGAAAGAATTTTCTATTATTGCCGTACCGCTGACTCGACTCTTGCAGAAAGATGTGAGATTCCAATGGACAGAGAAGTGTCAAAAGAGTTTTGAGGAATTAAATACTAGACTTACCGAAGTACCTGTGCTTACACAGCCGGAATCAGGAAAAGATTATGTAATTTACAGTTATGCCTCACACATTGGACTCGGCTGTGTATTGATGCAAGAGGGAAAGGTAGTAGCGTATGTATCTCGACAAATTAAGCCCCATAAGAAGAATTATCCTACTCATGATTTGGAATTAGCTGCAATCATATTGGCTTTTAAGACATGGCGACATTATGTTTATAGTGAGAAATGTTACATATACACAGATCATCAGAGTCTTAAGTACTTACCATATCAGAAAGATTTGAACTCGCTGCAAAGAAAATTAGTCCAATTATTGGCCAACTATGATTATACGATAAACTACCATCCCGGTAAAGCTAATGTCGTAGCAGATGCGCTCAGTAGGAAATTAGTAGCGACAATGCATGCAATGAGAATAACAGCAGAGGAGACAGAAGAAGAAGCTGTAATAGCAGAAATGCATGTACAACCTGTGCTATTGCAACAAATTAAGGAGACTCAGGAAGCAGATGAGCAAGTTAAGAAATAGAAGAAGCAAAAACAAGTAGATCAAGGAGATAACTTTCAAATACGTTCCGATGGGGTATTGTGCTATAAAGAAAGATTGGTCGTACCTCGAATAGGAGGAATATGGGAACAAATCCTATATAAAGGTCATGATAGTCCGTATGCTATGCACCCATGTAGCACAAAAATGTACCAAAATTTGAAGAAAACGTATTGGTGGCCTGGAATGAGAAAGAGTATCGTAAGATATGTGACTAAATGCCTAACTTGTCAACAAGTTAAGGCTGAACATCAAGTGCCCACTGGACTACTACAGACGATAAACATACCAACTTGGAAGTGGGAAGAAATAACGATGGATTTCGTTACAAGTTTACCAATGACAAGAGATAAGCACGATGCTATATGGGTGATAGTGGACAGACTCACTAAGTCAGCATATTTCTTACCTGTCAGAATAGATTACTCTTTAGATAAGCTCGCGGAGATATATGTCAAAGAAATTGTGCGACTACATGGAGTTCCCAATTCCATTATTTCTGATAGAGATCCACGTTTCATATCAAAATTTTGGGACAAATTGCATACGGCAATGGAAACCAGGCTGAAATTTAGTACATCATTTCACTCACAAACAGATAGACAATCTGAAAGGGTAATTCAAATTTTAGAAGACATGTTGCGATCCTGTGTATAAACTTAATATCATTATTGTATAATTAGTTGAGTGAGCTAGGAAACTCAACATTTATGTTGATAGTTTAAAATGAGTTTTAAACCTTAGATTGTGTATTGTAAAGTTTGGAGTGAGCTTTAAACTCTAAGTTTGAGGTAAATTTGGAAAACATCTCTTATATTCTTAAGTGAATAATGGAACCCAATTCTAGAGAGAATTGGAGAAGTGGACGTAGGCTAAAGTTAGAGCCGAACCACTATAAAATCTATTGTTTATCAACAAATTTTTATAACCTATCCAAACTTCCATTAAAATTTTAATCCACCACATTCCGCACTTTTCAAATATTTTATTAACAAACTAATTCACTCTCCCTCTTAGTTGTCATCGGGCCTACATATTCTAATTTTCTCAATGTTCATAACTTAAAGTTTGCGACTTCGGTGTACTGAAGAATAATTGCTTTGAATCAAATTTGAATTATGTTTAATTGAGTGGCTCCGGTTGCTTTAATTGCTGCGATTTTGATTATTGGTGAATTGCTATCTTTTGTGTTGGTAGTTGTATCTCCAAGTTTTTGAATGATTGTTCGTTATGGCTCATTTTAAATCCACCTAAAATCCACCACCCATAAAGCTTGTTTATAAGCAATCACCTCAAACCAAAGACCAAAAAGTATAAGGGAAAATCAGCTTCTCAAGTAAAATCGAAGTGCAAGTAGCAACCACCAACTGTTGCCGCGACACCAGCTGCACTTTATCGCCTACCTACACCACTGCGCCACTACCCTCACCTGAACAACAACCATCATCACCCAATCCAACCACAATAGAACCTTAACCACTGTCAACATCACATATAATACAAATTACCCGAATACCAACACCACCACTAGAACACTCACCCGAACCAACACTTGAGCAAGACGCAGTAGAACTTTAACCATCGCTTGGCCATACTGCCGATGCAAGAAAAGACAATCAATAAACTTACCACCAAGGAACACATGGCTGTAAGTAAAGCGAAGACAGGAAAAGCCCTTCACCTTAGGACCGAAAAAATCAACAGTGAGGAATCTCCTATAGTTGAAGAAGTGGTCTCCGAGTATGAGTAGTAATTTCAAGAGGACCCTTAAAAGCAGATTCAAGAGCATTCTCAAAGGGAGACCTCCTACGAAGAAGGTAGGGAAGTAAAGACATTCGACAGAGAAAGTAAGGAAGAAGATGAGGAGGAGTAAGCCACTGAAGAGCCAGCCGCCAAAAGACAAAGAATAGCAAGGGTTCACAGAGGAGAGAGCACCTATCCATCTGCTATAAAGGCCGAAAACTTGAAGTTCAATAACCCTAAACATAAAAAAAAGGTATGCTTTCTATCAAACTTATTCTATAGTGACTACTAGGTCTGTACATGCTAAAACTTTGAGAATATTGAACATGAAAGACGCATTTGACTTATAAGTTTACAATATAGATGGCAACCATTCTTTTCCATTAATTTGCCTACTTTCACTTAACTCACTAGGGAGTTTTATGCTACATTCAAGTTTGAGCATAGCATGAAAAATTTTAGTATTTTAACTCTATCAACCATTCATTTTAAGGTAATGGGTCATATGCATCACTACTCTATGGATGATTTAAACATAGCCCTTAGTATAGGTACTAGAGCGAGTGTCTTGAGTCATGACTGCTTGAATGCATACTGTGATTTTTCTTCTAATTTGAATGAAGCACATACAATTAAGACGCTTGCATGATTCTCACATGAACCATTTCAGCTTGGCAAGACTAAGGCAAACTTGATCCTTGATTCCACTTTGTGCTACATGTATAGGCTTTTTGCCTACTTAATTTTCGGTCGTAACAATGATACCAAGACCCTCAGCAAAAGTGAATTGTTCTTTTTGTAGTGTATGGGCAAAAGAAGAAGAGTAAACTTGGGATATTGGGCTGGCCACTCAGTTTCAGAAAAAGATAAAATTTTCCAGACATATGAGTCTATGATTTATTATCACAAAAATCACTTTGCATGAAAAACTCATTACATTTGACAACAACTTGCATCATGCTTGCAATATGATTCCACTAGATTTAGAATGTTTGGAAACGATGCTTTTATTACGGCACAAGGAAGATGGTGCTGTGTTTTTTTTACCTGCATGTGACTTAGCCCATGCCAACGAGGACTTCGAGGAGAGATACAACAGATATTGCTATACTGCCATTTACATCCATACCTCCAACCCATCCTCCGACTGTGCCTTCATCCTTTGAAGCTCGATTACAGAATCTAGAGCAGTAAATGACATCAACATAAGCCATGGTCCAACAAATATATGATATTTTGAGACAAATGGAGTAGAGTATGAGCTTACCTAACCAACACTGAGAGTCGGCGATTCCTCCTCCATAACAGGGCAGTATCTTCAACTTTTTATTAAAGTTATTATAATTTGACGTAATTCTTATTTTTGTTGAATGTCATCTTTTAAAGTCAAGTTTTTAGCTTTTGGGAATAAATGAAGCTTGAAACCCATTGTGTTTAAATTGTTATTGGGAATGAGTTTGGTTGTAAATAGCTTTAGAATGTTTCTTGTCTGCAATTAGAAAAAAAGAAGGTGAAAAAAGAGAAAAAATTCAAAAAAAAAAAAAAAGAACGAAAAATAAATAAAAAAGAAGAAGTCATGTTGCATTTGTTGTCAATTAAACTTTATTGCTATGGTTGCCATTTTGCATTTTATTGCTTTACTTCTTCATCCGTTTGCCAACATGAGGCATGTTACGTTGTTCTAGTCATTTTTTTCTCAAAAGATTCCCAAATGGCAGCAGTTGCATTCCTAGCAGGTTCAGCGGGTAGAGGATAATCATTGACCTATAGCTTTCTCTCTTGCCTAAGAACAATTCTCAAGTTTCGAGACCATTTATTATTATTATTATTATTATTATTATTATTATTATTATATAGAAATCCAAAATACCCAAAACAACTGATGTACCCTCCAAATTCGAACATCGCAAAAATTATACCCAAAATGACCATCTTGTCGTCTTGAATATCAACGAGCATCAAAATGTCACTAACAATACAACAGTACAAAATTACCTTTTAACTCCTAACCTTCAAATCACCCAAAACCAAGGGTTTCACACTCACCTTAACCATAGTCCAAGTAGTTTTCGTATTAGTTGTGTCGGATTCAGGTGTCGCAAATTTTTTTTTTTTTTACGTAGGTATTTGCATACGCGTTTGAACTTACACATTCAAGGAGGGGATTTTGTTACACTGAATTTTTTTGTCATACTTATTGAAATCCTAAATAATGAATGATTAATTTTAAAAAAAAAAGGTAGATTTTGTGCTATTTAGTTTACTAGTTCATTCAGCAGCGTTAATCATTTTCATCAAAATAAAAGTTTGATTAGACTTTCATATGAATATAAAAATTGAAACTGGATTTGAAATTGTAAAACAATTTGCAAGTGATTGAAGTGACTTATTCTTAAATAACGAAGATAAGAGAACCTTATATTATTGCTAAGAAAAATGATTGAATTTGAATTAGTTACAAGAATTAGAATTATGGGATGATGAATGTGTAAATGTTCCATCAAATGATTACAATATCTTTAAGCAATAGGCCACTTATTTAAATTGATAGCATATTTTTCGTAATTTCTTTTTAATACAATAATTGATGATTGCGTTGCGTACCAAACTACTAGTAATACATTGTATCTTAAATTAATCCCATTACGGACAAGGAAGTAGCCCAGTGGTAAGTGCTCTCCTTACCAAGCTTTCGATTTGCTTTCCCCCCTCCCCTTTAGATAGAGAGTAGAGTAGATGTATCTTTGTCAAAAAAAAAAAAAAGAAATTGATTTTAATTTTTTTTTAACATAATTATAAACTTACATATCCGAATATGAATAGAGAGATTCGAACTCAGTCCGTTAGGACTCAAAGACAAATATCTTACTACCTCTCCTAGCTCCCAACTGCGAAATTGATTTTAAGTTTAATTTTTAGATTTTGTTTTCAGTTTATAATCTCAACAAATCAGTCATTATGAGTGATTGAATTTTGAATTCAATACTAAGTCAGTCCATCATCATTTATTGCGGAAGCAAAATTTTGAAAAACAACCACTTTAGATAAAGAAATTCTTATATGTTGGAAGTTGGTAGCTTTAATTAGACTTTTTATTTTCTCTCCTTAAACCACTGATTTGGTTAAGGAAAATTAAAATTTAGTCAGTCCAACTTTTTTGCCCTTTTCAAAAGATTGAAACAAATAAATCAAAAAGGAAATGATATATGTGATTATTAAAAATAATAATATGTGCAATCCCTTTAGCCAGCACACTTTCTCCTAAACATCTAAACATCTCGTGTAAATCTGGACAATTTGTGATTATTAGGAAAAAATAAAAAGATAATGTGTGCAATTTACTATGTTACAGTCATGGTGGATACTATGTTTTTTGCCTTTCTTTTTCCTCTTATTAAGCAAAATGATTCAAAGATTTAAAGGTATATAATAAAGTGTTGAATCTTATAAATTAATTCTATAAATTTGATTTAAGTCATTTTGTACATAATGTAAATTCTGCTTTTACCAGCCTATATTAATAATAAATAAAATTCAACAGGAGTTATAATATATTCTAACTAGGCTTAGACCTGTACGATGTACAGTATATGTAATTTTATCAATTATACTAAGTAATTCTATTAATAATTTATTTTTATTTTCTTTGTGTATTAGTATGTATATTTTTAAAATAAATTATAGCCTTACAAGATATAAATTAAATTATATGTTACAGAGGAAACCATATATTTAGCACTTTAATAAAAATTTGTGTATTTATTATGTGTATTATATTTTAAAATTTTAGTTCAAGAAAGTGAGATATAATATATATTATAAAGTTATATATAAATAATTGATATGGTAAATTTTTATTGCATTATTTATTTTAAAATATAAAAAATAACTTTTTAACTATTAGTCTCATAAAATATAATAAGATAAATAATTAAAAATTTAAACGTTATTGTACTAAGTTATATCCAAAAAAATAATATAAAAATAAATTTATTATAAACTATTAATTATTATAGAATTTAAAAATTAAATTATTGAAAAATTAAATTTTTGTTGTTAGTTTGATTATTACTAAAATAAATAATAAATTATAAAAATCAATATATTTTAAAGAATTTATTGTTCATTAAAGAATTGAATACAATACTTAATTTATCCATTTAAAAAAAACAATACTTAACTTATAATTTAAAATTAGGAAAAATCAAGTAAGCAATTCTTCATTCTCAATGTCACACATCATCAATCATTCCTTAGCTTTTATATATTTGTATGGATTCTATATATTGTTAGTCTGATGTGTTTTGATATATTAGTTACGAATTCGAACTCTCATTGGAAATACTAATTAAAATAGCGTATAAAAATAACATTTAGTATTTTAATATTTAAGATGGTTTCAGATTTGAGTTCTCATTAATTCCACATTTGAATTCAATATCGGGAAAAAAAATTCAAATTTTCCCTTTTTATTTTATATCAAAACTTTTAGTCTTCAAATATTACTATTAAGTAGTAACATTGATAAAGGAGGATTTATGAATAAAATAAAACTTAGAAACAAGTTTATTTTGAAAATTATAATAAAAACATGAAAAAAAATTGAGAGTTATTTTAGAAGAACAAATTTAGAGCTTTATAATAGTAATAGGAAATATTTTAAAAAATAATAATAGTAGTAATAGGAAAAATTATAAAAAAAAATTTCCGTATTATAATATTATATTTTTTTGTCTCCGTATTTTTAGAATTAAATTTGTTAGTTTTGTTTAACAAGAATGGTCCCTTTGTTAATTTATCCTAATTTTGCCATCAATAAGTCACGAAATCGCATTATTAACAAGAATGGGAAAATTAGGATAAATTATCTAGTTAGACATAATTGAAACATATTGTAAACATGAAGAACATTTTTATAATTTTCACATTGTAATATTTATGTATATACTTTTTTTTTTTTTTTAACAAGAACTTGAGGTTTTAAATGGAATAATCAGAATTATAATTTCGGTTTGAAACTAACAACCATTTCACATGGTTGGGTTTAATTTCGATTGGTTTGTTCTTGGTTTCATTTTAAATTGAAATCGAAGAATTAAAGATGGGAAAAATGCTATGGTATGCAAGTCTGTATCTGCAGACGAGTTTTCAATTTTTTAATTGATTATGATATTTTGTAATTCTTAAATAAAATTAAGAGTAAATATACTAGACGGATACTAATTGACTACAAAATAGATGAAATAACATAAACAACCAAT
The DNA here is from genome assembly GCA_949640765.1 of Croton laevigatus. Taxonomy (NCBI): domain Eukaryota; kingdom Viridiplantae; phylum Streptophyta; class Magnoliopsida; order Malpighiales; family Euphorbiaceae; genus Croton; species Croton laevigatus. Next base: position 531 of record CATIWJ010442186.1, on the reverse strand, counting down.
TATAAAGGGTAAATTGATGAAAAAAAAATGTAAAATAATAAGCAAATTGGCTATTAGGTACAAGTTAAAGGATCAAATTCAACATTAAGCCAAAAGTAATAGTGATTGTGTGAACGTAAAAAAAAAAATAATTGTGACTGAACAGAAAACCTTGAAATTATGTATATGATGTCATGCTTTTATCATCATTACGTCATAAACAATTGCTGTAATTCAATAAACTGCAGACAGAATATATATATATATAAATATATATATAATGAATAATCATACAAAACAAGGGAGTAATGATCCTATCAATATGGTATACCAAAAGGAAAATAGCTATAGCTAGGTGAAAAAAAATTCAAAAAAAAAAAAATCAGTAAATAAACGGACAAATTAACTAATTAATTGTGTTCTTCAGAGAGATTAATTACAAGTAAATGAAAAAATATAATTAAAAGAAAAAGTCAACCATAGGAGTTGCAGACTTACCAACATTCCTAAACAACTCTAAATCATTTTCATAAGGAGTTAAATTCAAATCCA
>CATIWJ010442153.1:0-15751 GCA_949640765.1 Croton laevigatus | reverse complement strand
AATCTATCATCTTTACAATATCTTAGCCTACAATCCAACCAATTCTACGGAATCATGCCATTGCAATTGTGCCAACTAAAAGCTATTCAAATATTAGATCTATCTATAAACAGCATCAATGGAACCATACCACCATGCCTCAATAATTTCAAATCTATGGTTGATCAAAATTCTAATGGAACTATTTATCATGAGTATGAATACAGTCCGTATAATAGAGGGCCTACCTCTGGTTATTATATGGACAAGGGTGATGTTCTATGGAAGGGGCTCAACTACAAGTTGGATAAAAATCTCGGACGATTTAGGATAATTAATCTTTCTCACAACAAATTGGAAGGAGAGATTTCAAAAGAAATAGCAATCCTCAGAAGTCTTCATCAATTGAATTTATCCAATGACATGTTGGGCGGACCGATTCCTGAAGAAATTGATGGTTTAAAGCAATTAGAGTCACTTGATTTATCTCAAAATCATCTATCAGGAAGACTTCCAGCAACTATGTCCAATTTAAATTTTTTGAGCACCTTGAACATATCGCACAATAATTTTTTGGGACGAATTCCATCGAGCACTCAGCTTCAGTCCTTCAATGCTTCTGCATTTAGTGACAATCCTATGCTTTGTGGGTTGCCACTTCCATAGAAATGCTCAGAAGACAATATTCAAGAGCTGCAACCCAATCATGATAGCCGAGATGATGAAGAAGAAGAATTCATGAAAATGGTTTACATTGGGATGGGAGTTGGATTCATTGTTAGTTTTTGGGGAGTTTCAGGCACCTTACTGTTAAAGCGTTCATGTAGACACGCTTTCTTCAAGCTCCTGGATGGATGGGAAGATTGGATATACATAAAAATAATTTTATTCAAAAGAAAATTGCTGAAAACCAAGGTATAAATCTTTGCTATTCTTTCTGTTTAAATTTATCTATAGATATAGGAGCTAAAAGTGTTATTTCAAATTTCTATGTTATTTGATAGAAAATTATTTTCCAAGGAGTAACTTGCTTTTTTGTTTTTTAACTGCTCTTGGTCCTTCAATTTATTTTGTGAAATTAGGAACTACTGGTGCGTGGAAATTGTTGAATATGGATTGTAGGCTTAAAATTTATGTTACAAGACAATATTACTCCAAATAAATGTAACAATTTTTAAATAATGTTTTATAATTTCAATTTTTTTAAATAATTTTTTATTTTCTTATTATAGCTTGACATTAAGAGTTGTTGCTGCTTGTGAAATATCAATCAACAGTGGCTTGTTTTCTTTGTATATTTGCTTGATTTTGCTTTAGAATGTAAAATTACAAGTGTTTGTTTGGATATTTGCTTGTTTATATTATGTTTTGCTTCTTTGAATAGAATTCAAGATAAGTAACATGCTCGGCTTTAGGATTTAAGTTGATAAATTTGAAGATCCTCTTATAGGTCGAGCTCTGCTTCTATTTTATGATATCAGTTGTTCAATTTCCATTCAATAAGTACTAATTTTGAATAAAATTTTGGGCTTGTGTGATTCGATTGGTTGTGGATTTAGATGCTTAGCTTAGTGTTGATTCTATCACTGTTCCCAACAGACTTAGGATCATTCAGGTTGGTTTCGAAAAAGATAAGTAACAAACTCAGTTTTGACTTCCATGATTTATTTTTTATCAATAAAGATAATAATTTATTATTTTAATTTTTATTCTATGAAAACTTAACATGCTCTCTATATTCTAATCGTTCATAATAGACTCCATAATTGACCTAACCGAGAAATTTTTTTTGAAATTGGAAGTTTGGGGATTCAAACCCTAGTCTATCAACATGGTCATAAATGCACTTGCAACTATGCTACTCCTTGATGTATACCTAATCAAGAATGTTAATCAATAATTATACTATATTATCTATATTGGATAATTAATTTATCCTATTAGTAGTATATTTATTGTTTTGCTCCTTCACTTTCATCTCAATATTATGGAGTATGTGTTTTTTTTTTAAAAAATGAAGTGTGCAATTTTTATTTTTAAAAACATGAATCTTTTGTTTGTATAATGAATTATTTTAAAGACATTCTAGAATACTGTCACTTGCTACGATTTGCAACCGAATACTGTCGATTACTAAACAGCGACCGATTTGCAACCGAATAGCCACCGTCATTTCGCGAAATGAAATAAAATTAATAGTGACCGATTTACAACTGATTACCAACCGAAAATTGCAACTGTTTAGCAACCGATAATATTTCGGTTGCTAAACCCGACGCCAATATTTTGCGACGATTTTAGCAACTGAATAACAACCGATTAGCAACCAAAATTAAATATGGGCATTAGCAACCAAATTAAAATCGGTTGCTAAATTATAAAAGCTAATTAAAGCCCTAAAATGTCCTCCTCCTTCCTTTCGGTCTCATTTCCAGCCACCACCACACCTCTTCCTCGAAGATCGCCTTAGCCATTTCCCCCTTTCACCGGTCCGACACTCTCACCCTTCACCTCCGCCCGCCTTCGCCACTCTCAAGCTTCACCTCCGCCTGCCTCTTTTCCTATTTTCTCCCCTGTCCTTCCCTGTTTGGCCAACACAAAACCCCTTTTCCCTTGTCCTTCGAACAAATTGCACACAGAAAGCAAAGCAAACAAAAACCACCACCACCAGCCGCTACTACCTCCGTTCGGTGTTCACCACCACTGACTTGCTGCTTGCAGTTTCCGTGCGCCTGTCTCCGCTGCTGGTTTTCCTCGCCGTCAGTTCAGGTAAGTGGTTTAATAGTTTAGTTTGTTTCTAACTTTCTTTTATGCTTCTGCAATGTTAATCTGCCTCTACCGTGTCCATTGAGAATAACATTTGAACTTATGTCTAGTTTAAGTATGCTTATTGCTTTGTAATTTCACATGGGTTTTTTTTATCATAGCTTCTGCACCTATTAAGAGATCTCTTCTGATCAATATGTCAATAGTTCTGTGAATATTTGTTGGTGAATTTTGGGGAAAACTTGTTTATGTTTACATGGTTTTATTTTGAATGTCAAATATGTATCAATTGGTTTTGGATTGAAATCTTTCTCTTTTTGATATGTTTTCTCAATCAATATTTTTTGTACTTTTCAGTTTTTGAATCTAATCAATTTGGAACCAAGGAACTCAGCAAGAAGTATGGGAAAAGAAGGCAGTTGGTCAAAGTACATATTTTGGACAGAGAGATTAGCTTGCTTCAGGGATGTTTTAGTTGCTTCCATTCAGATACATTTGATAGGAATACTTAAAGTTTCAATTTTCAACTAACAAATGAACAGATATGCATAAAAACTTGAAGAAAATTAGATCTCTGTCCTCTAGTATAATGAGTAAACTTTTAAGTTTGTTGTAGCTGAAATGCTGCCCAATGTAGTAACAGAGAATCTCAAATAGTTGATTGTGTTCTTTAAATTTAAAAAGAAGATTTTGACAACAATGTTTGTGGTAAGAAATAAAGTGTTTTTAGGATTTTAATGAAATGTGGAGTTTAAGAGAGCACCTACAGTTTGTAGCCTAGCCGGTGACTGCCAAAGTCTATAAGCAGTAACAACTTTCTGTTTCAGGTTAGATAGGAAGAAGTGTACAGAATATGTAACTGAAGCAAAGAATCTAATAAGGCCTCTCTGTCTATAGTCTCTCTCTTCTCCTCTCCTCTCTTGGTATATTCTACTCTGTTGTTCTTTCTTATTTTTGTAACTACCCCAAACCCTGCCTTTTTCTTTTAAGTACGTACCTATCAGTTTGAAAGCTATACAACTTGTGAATGAACCCAAATCTCACAATTTGGAAGGGAAGTCCCAATTTCATCCTGCTATTTGATATTGATAGTGACATTCTGCATGCCCTGCCTGCATGAATGATCATCTTGATTCTTGAATCTTCATCTCTCTCTATATTTAATTTCTATATGCAGATGTTGAGCTGATCTCTTCCTCTCATGTAATTTGAGAAAGTTAGGATAGCAGCAGAATTGTGTTAAGGCTTAGGACTCTGAAGTGGCTGTTGTCTGTTTTGAATTACAGTCTCGAATTTTTAGCTGGCATTCAGCTAAGCCAATCACGAAGGTAGAGTATTGATTCTAAAACTTTGAGATGCTGCATTATTTTATTGGCTCTATTGCAATTTGCATCGCTCGATTATTAATCATAATGTGACAATTAGTTTAGTTGCTTTACTTAGGATACTTTGTTATTTGCAATGGTGAATGTGATGATTAGGTGGTTCCTGATTTCTCAACTGTATTTTTGTTTTCATTGGCGAATGTTAAATGTTTATAAATAGTTATAATTTGTTAGATGCGATGATGAAGGCAAATGAAAAATAAGCCGGGTATTTTTTTTCATGTTTCATGGGATTGTTATTTGTTAATTAGTTCAAACATAATTTATTGTTACTAACTCAAGGAAATGGGAATTGTTTGTTGGGCCTTTTAACTTGATGAGTAAATTATTTGCCAAAGTTTAATTTGCTTAGTTGGTTTTTTTTTTTTTTTTTTTTTGTATACTTTGTGAATTTATGCAGCAGCATGGGCAATAGATACTAAGATTGTAGAGAAAGATTGGGGTCATAGTTTTACTGGTATACGATTCATTAAATAATCAAATATGGTTTTATGTTTTAGGCCCTTGGTTTTTTTGTGCAAACTCTGGAAAAACTTTTACATTGTCAATGCACACTGCAGTTTAGTTTGGCACTTAAAATAACATGATGTGGCACTTTTAGTCACTTGAGGTCATATGCTGATCTAGTAAGCTACATTGACATCCAAAATATTTGTGGTACAGGCAACCTAACCTTGAAGATATCGGGAACATTGTCCACAAAATGTGTGAGAAGGATGGCATATCTAAAGGCGAGGTTGTAAGCATTGTAAATACATTTCCTAATCAAGGTATCTCTATATTCTTCCCATCACTTTCACCTTTTATAGTTTGGCTTACATTACTGCATTTATTGAGTGTTCATCTAATAGGATTGTCACCGGTGACTAATTATGTAGTTTCCCCTTTTTAAAAATGTGCTCAAGGATCCTTAGCATAATATATATGGTTGGAAATATAATAGATATGTACTCTTATTTTTCTTTCTAAATTTGTCCCCATATGTTTGTACCTGTACGGCTTATGTTGCATCACAGTAGCATTAGTTGTTGCAGCAATCTTTCTTCGTATGCCCAAATTATGTTCTCTCTTCATTATCTAGGTATGCAGAGTATTGTTTGACCTGCATTACATATCAAATGTTATAGACCGAGGACTTCGACACATTGATTGAAGTTGCGACCGGACACTGCTTGCTGACTGTTTGGAGCTAAGATTTGCTCTCAAAGACATGCAGAGTTTCATTATTTCAAACCCAATCTTGGAATCAGGAAGAAGTGTCATTATCAAACTTTCTTAGCTTTTACTACCTCCATTTTTCTCATATCTTTACATTCACTATTTCACCAATACCAATACAAATCCACTTTTCACCAATACCAATACAGAAATAATAATAAATAATTACTAACCCTTTAAAAACTTATTTTTTCATCAATACCAATAAAAAAATAATAATAAACAATTACAAAACTTACTATAAATGGAAATGTAAACAACTAAAAAAAACACCCAAAAACAGAAATGTAAACATATCATAAAAACGGAGGTAGTAAAACGGTTTTGGATTGTAAAGGGATCGCAAGATGCTAAGCATGAAGGAAAGAGCACTTTAGTTTGATGGCTATCACCGTAAGATACAATGTAGATTTGGTTTTCCTAATTCTGCTTTATTGTAATGGTATTTAGCACTTAAATTCTAGGTCATGGAGTTGTGTTTTTTTTAGTGGAATATTTTGATTGTTGATTCGCGTTTCAATGTATTCTAGTTTGAATACATTTTGATATTCGTTAATTTATTTTTCTTTTCAACAATGGTTAATGTTATATTCTATCTTTTATAGGTATTATATTTTAGGCCTTATTTTGAAAAATAATAAAATACAAAAATTAAAAAAATAAAATATTTTTGCAACCAAATTGTAACCGAATTACGATTGAAAAATAAATCTAAAATAAAAATAGCGACCGAATTGCAACCAATTGCACACTGCCTGAATTAAATTGGTCGGTAAGCAACCGAACAAAAATCGGTTGCCAATAGACCGTTGCTGAATTAGCAACCAAATTTATTCGGTCGCTAATTTCGGTTGCTAATGAATCGGTCACAACGCGTTAGCGACGAGCGATTTAATTACTGAATTTTTCGGTTACTAATCGGTCGCTAAATTGAATTAGCAACCGAATTTCATGATTTAGCAACCGACTTTGTTTGATTTTTATTGTTTGATTTAGCAACCAAATTTCATTATTTTTTTATTTTCTTGTAGTGACTCGACTTTGTTTGATTTCATCCCAAAGGTTCAGTTATTATTTCTTCCGGATGATTGTCTTCGAGATTTATCATTAAATTATGCTTCTCAAAAGCATAGTTTACAAACACAATCACCTTTTTTGGAAATGCATTGGTGCAGCGTTTATCGTGAATTTAGCTTGTAATCCAAGAATTTAGGATTGACCCAACTATATCCATAAGTTGGTGTACTTTACACACCTGGCATACGTGCATACACACACTCAAGCTCTTTGCCAGCCAAAGATTGAGCCGCTTAACCAAAGCCGGTTAAAAAAGCCAAAATAAATTTTTATAATCCAGTTGAGATAAAATTAATTTTCGTTCCTTATGAAAGGGATTCGATCCTTCAAGGAAATAGTACGAGATAGAGAGAACTTGAAAAGTTCAAGAATCATAAACTAACAATTGGAACAAGATTTGTTTGGATGTAGTGCGCTTTATAGAAATATAGATTTCTTAAAAGTTAGAAACAATGCATAACTCATACTTGATGAACCTAACAAAATGGATGTTTGTATAACATTGTGACCCATTATAATTTTGCTTGTAAAAGTTTTTCTAGACTTAAGCAAGATTCATTCATGGAGTTTAACCATCTATTTTAATAATATATTCAAATAATTGAATTCATTTAAATATAAATGAATCTTGTGTGTACAAGAATAATAGTGGGAGTTGGTTTTATTTCTTATATTAAATATTATGACATTGTAATAAGAAGTATTATACCAATAATCTAGTCTATAAAATTAATTATCTGAATACATTCCTTATAATGGATATGGAATAAATAGCTTACATTCAAAGAATTGTAATCTATAGAGATATATATGAAGGGCCATTAGATTTATTCGAATCCATTAAGTTCAGTAGGTCCTAAAATGATTTTGCATGAAGGAATCCAAGTGTGAATGTCTGATTATGTCATATGGAGAATGTCTTTCTTTGCAATTGACAAGTGTCTTATGACACAAGTCAAGACAAAGGCATAAAAAAAGTTTCATGTGCTTTTATTGTAGAGTTCATATCGTAAGTAATTATATTTTCAGACTCCATATTATTATGCTTTAAGCATATATAATAGGGAAATTTTAAAAAAAAAAACTCTTTATGTTTGATCATATTTTACAATTTCCTTCTTATCTTTTTTTTTAGTGGACAAAATTATCCTTGGTTTTGAATCTGTTGGACAAATATATATTTCCATCTATTTTTCTGTTAAAATAATAGTAAAAAGACCAAAATATAATTTTACAGACCCTTTTGAAAAAGATTAAGAAATGATTTTCCACGTTTACGGAGATGGTAGGATGCAAAAATATCGAGTTTGATTCTTACCAATCATCGTTAGCACCAATTTGGTACTTAGAGAGAAACGCTACCCCTGTTATGTGGTCCACATTGTTATTCGGTTAATTATTAGTTTCCTCCGCATTAAAAAAAAAATAATTTAATAATTGATCTGAAAGTAGTACTAAAATATTAGAAAAATATAATGGAATCATCAAATAATTTTAATATATCCTAACTTATATGTTTTTTGTGTGTATTATTTTAAAAAATAAATCCAGTTAAATAAATAAGAAATAAAATGAAAATAATTTTAAAAGAAATCTGGATAATTTTTTTATATTTACACGATTAAGTCGCTGGAGAGAAATTTTCATGAAGTTTGTTATTAATTATTTCCAACTCATAGTTAGCTTTGTTATTGAATATTATATTAAACAATTTAGTCTTTCCATCCAATTTGGTAGCAATATATTTCCTCATCATCTCAAGCTAGGCCAAGTGTTGATGATCATGTAAAGTGGCTTGCTTTCATAGATGGAGATTATATTTGTTGGATATAGTGCAATTTCATAACATCAGGAAGCTAATTAAAGGCTTAGTCTGGTTGCACCATTGGTAGTAAAGAGCCTGAACCTCTTGCTCTTAGATATTAGTTTATGTTTTGCTTTGAATAATTTTGTCGGAGCTGGTTGTATTTTTTTCTGATTGCCTACACCTAGTTAACTCTATTAATTCCCTTGGGTTAATCAGACCGAGTTTGGTTTGGTAGTGTAGAATTCTTAGGTTCTTTTAGATTCCCATAAAAATATCTGTATTATGTGTACGAGGAGACAAGCTAATATGGAGACTCATTTATTAGCTAACGCCTCTTTTAATCATGCTATTCTCAAAGTTCGGAAGAGTATTCCACCTTTTTTATGTTATCATTATTCATCAAGGTAATACATATCAGTATTTATCCTTTTTAAAAAAAATTAATAATAATTAGAGTTTCTTTCAGATTCTTTCACAAAAATAGAAATAGTTAGAAAAAAAGCCTTTTTTAGCAAAATAATAAAAAGTAGGACCATTTAGACTATTTTAGAACAAAAATTTAAAAATAATAGTGAAAAGGCTATACAAAGGATATCTAATATGTGTTTATTAATTTTTCGGCGACCTAAGTTTTTCCCACGGCGAATTCTGGCAAACCCGTTTTTCCGATGAGGCTTTTTCCGGTTGCTACTCAACGGAAATTGATGGACTTCGACTGAATACTGGTCAAAATTATGTCGGCTACTCATAAGCAGCCTGAAACCCATAGGATATTGTTCAGATTCTCCGAAAAAATCAAAACAGTTGGACCTCCATTATCGCCGGAGAAGAAGTTTTGAATAACGATGGATGCTCGGTCAAAACTTATTGGGAACTAGTCAAAATCATGTTGACAACAAGATACTCAATGGAAACCAACCAGAAATTTTCTGGAACATATCGGAAACTCGACTGAAAGTGGCTGGTTTGCAATTTCCTATGGTGGTGCCGCAGAAGTTAGAATGACTTTTTGGCCATCCTCTAGTGGCCTGACGGCAAATCTGAGGGTACCAAACGACTTACCAAAGCGAGGACTTTCGGGCAGTACCCTTTATAGTTGACAGAGATGCGGCAACGGACGGCGGCGGTGTAGGTTTTGATCGCCTTCTCCAGTTATGCAGTTGGGTTTCTGAAATTTTAATTTTTTTAAAAACAGCCATAAAAGCTTTGACAAATTAAAACAGTTTTTTTAGCTTATCAAAACTGTCGAGTCCCCTTTTATACAAAATGAACAATAACAGAAGCCATTCTAATATATATCCCTTATAATTACTGGACCAAAATGATTGCCCAATTAAATTGACAATTATCATATAAAAATTAACAAATTAATGATTAATTAATTAATCACCGACTAAAAATAAACTTGGTGCAAATTAATTAAATAATAGTAAAACAATATCAGAGTAAAATTGGTAAAACCCAGTATAATGTAAAAAAAAGGACAATGATGGGTCTTAAAGGGTAAGGTTTAAGTTTGGTTAAAGCCAGGATGAAAATGGACGATCAGTGAAGAAATTGGTGAATTTGTACACGAATCATGGAAGACTGATTAATTAAGGAAATTAATTGCATTCACTAAGATATAATAAATTAATTAAGAAAATTAATTGATTAAAGGGGTCGTTTTGGATTCATCAACAATTTTAGGGCAAAAATTAAAAAAGTCCACCCCAAGTTTTGAAAAAGGAAAAAAAGGAAAAATTTTATTTTCAAACTATTTTTTAACATTTTTTTTTTAAAAAAAAGAGAGTGAAAATCAGAAAGTGAGGAAGATGATCGAGAAGACGAATGGAAACCAGATTGACACTGCCTCAGCCGCTTGCCCTCGCCAATCGCAGCCGATCTGCGAGCAAAGGTATCAGTCAAAAGTTCTCGCATTGCTGAGTCCAGAATTCTTAGAATCATCATCAGATCACTGAAAGATGGCTAAACAAGTGAATGAAAACTTGAATTGCTACTGCCAGGAAATCGTGAACGGTTTTCAGTTTGTTTCTCTCGATTATTTTGCTGCCAACGTGATTTCAACCAGTTTCAATCAAATTTCTGCCAGGAACCATTGAGTTGCATTGAAGGTTCACTAAAGAAGAAGGAGATCCAGCTGTGTGCAATTTTCGGTGATTTCATTCAGCTCTTGTTAGGTTTCAGGTGTGCAACGAGTTGCCGACATGATTTCGAATAGTAGCTGGCCAAAATCCGTTCGGTTCTCGTTGAGTAGCAACCAAAAAACTTATTTTCTGTCTCGTTGGGAAACTTGCTGGAAAAACAGATTCATTGGAATCCTTCACCGGACCACTACTGGAAAACTCAGACGGCCGGAAACTTGTAGGATACCTATCAAATACACTATGTATACATGTACCCTAAAATTGGCTTTTTTGCATGTGTTTTTAATTTTCTGTCCTAGAAAGCTCTGGACATCCTATTTTTCATTATTTTGCTCAATTTAAATCTTTTGCTATTTATTTTAATTTTTGTGAAAGATATTGTATATATCACTTGATTAAATGTTTGGCCAAATGAATTAATTAAGGAAATTAATTAATTTGATAGCGGATTAAAATTGTTCACATCTTTCATAATATATACATACTTATTATTCAACTTTGTTATTTTTATTGTCATGTGTTGTACATGCGACTTAGGTAAGTACTTTTTTATAAATTATAATAACTTACATAATTTTGTTAGCAATGAGTTCAATGTTTCCAAATTAAAATAAAAAAAATAATAATTGGAACTCGAAAAAGAATTGATGTAATAATATACAATATAAGTATATAAATATATAAATGATTGGAATTAAGAAAAAAACAACGTAAAACTACCCAGAGGAGTAGCTACCATTACCACAACAAGACCTTGAAATTACAATTAATCAATTATTGTTAAAAATTAAATGCTTGCAAAACCCAGAATTAGGCTATGTATTATACATATTAAAACGAAAATAAAATAACAAATAGCATCGCGCACACACATATATATATTGAAATTAGTTTTTAATGTGTGTACCTATAACAAAGTGTAATTACAGAGCAACCTCTTCTGTAAGGATTAGCCTTTGTACGGACAGAGCAACCGTAATAAGACTTACCACGTTTGTTGCATGGTGTTAAATTGGCCTTCAGCACGTCATAGCTAAGGTATTTAGAGCCACGTCTAGCCAATATCCGGCGACTTGCCTCCGAATCCATCATCATCTCTTCGTCGTCGTTGATTTCATCTCCGACCCGTTTATTGGTAGTGGCGTTGCTTGTGACAGCCTCACTGGTTGTACTTCTAGCCGCAATGGCTATGGCCATCAACACCAATACAACCCATAATTTGAGACTCATTTGATAATATAATGATCTCTACTTTTCTTTCTTATTTTCTAATAAAGAAAGGAGAGAATGGAAGAGTATAGAAATTATTTTTTGTAGATTTGTAGATATAATGTGTGATTTTACGTGTTTTACGTTTGGTTGTTTTTTTTGGTTATGATTTGATGTTAAGAAATGGTAAATTGGGTACTTCCGATGTTTAAGTATTTTTTATATTCTCTTTAATTAAATAGAATTAATATTACACATGCTGTCTTTGCTTCAATTAGGATTAAATTGTTTAATTTTTTTTTAAAATTTTCTTTTATTTATATCCACATAGCATGCTTTTATATATATTAATTAAATAGAATTAATATTACAAATGCTGTCTTTGCTTGAGTTTATTGAAACCCAAGTTGGATTAAGCTGAGTGCAATTTCACGCAATAATAATTTACAGGCATTTCATAAATTTATGTTTCATTTAATTATAATTAAGAATATTATTAATGTTAAAAATATAGATTTGTGTCCTTTTGAACAATATTTTAGATCGAATATATCCCTTATTTTTTAGGATTTTATTCCTCTTTTGAGAGAAGTTTTCATTTCCCTTCATTAGAGTTTTGTTAACGACATTTTAGATTGTTTTATTTGTGTTATATCATTTGAGTTATTTTGTTTACTCGGAAAGGATACAATGCAAGATACAGCTTGTTATTTGAACATGAATTTTGGATACTGATATCATAAGACTCGTTGAAAAACTCAAATATTAAATATTGTCTATTGATTGCCATAAAAAAAAAAAAAAAAAGTCAAACAGTGAATAAAATTACCACTTAGTAGAGTACATTTAAGATGTTTCGAATACATGTAATATGCTAAATTACCACAAAGTTTGAGCTCGGTTCATTTATTAAACGAACTAAAGTTGTAAGCTTGAGCTTATTCAGCTCATTTAGGTTAATAAACAAACTTGAATGAGCTTTCATGAGGCAAACTCCGATCAGTTCACGATTGTATTAGTTTATTTATAACTTTTACGCGTCGTGAGGTGACCCTAGTCTCGCATTCTCACCACGGCCAGGCTTAGGTAAAAAGACTAAAAGTTGAGTGATGATCAAATTTACAAAATATTCCCGTTTTTGTTGTTGATTTTACTTTGCAATATTAGTTGATTTTGAAGTTGCCACCCATATCGAGAACAAAAGATTTTAAGTCCGAAGACTAAATAAATTGGGCTCTCATACGAAACTAGTCTTCTGATTTAATTTTCCAGAGATTGGGTAAAGGGGTTAGGTAGGTAACAAAAGCATTTTTCCTCTTATTACGATCGGTCGTTAGACTGGCCTCTGCGAAATTTATTTTATTTCCAAAACTTAATTTGTAAATATTTTCCTTTTTATATTTTTAGAAAAAGTGATAAAACATATTTTTGGTGATAAAGAGTGAACAAATACCAGAAACAAACACAAACAAGCTGGGACGTTGGGTACTTTGGGTGCACTGGCCCCATGACTTTTAGAATATGTATATATTATATGCTGTGGCGGACCCAGAAAATATACATAGGGTGGGCGAAATTAAATTAATATAATAATTAAAAATATATTAATAAATTTTGAGTATTCACAATTATAATACAATTCGACGACTTTTCATACTTTAAAATTGTCATATAATCGATTTATCACCAACGCTTCTAAAATTTTTTTTCTCAATATAAACAACCACAATATCATTTAAACAGTAACCAATTCATATTATTATTTATATATGATCGACATAAATATAAATGAGAATTAATATTCATGTTTTTATTATTGAAAAAATTTAAAATAGTAAGAATTGATATAATGCTAAATTCTTATTTGATCTGTAAATGAATGATCATATAATAAATATTTTTTAAGCATTATAGTTTCAATTTCAATAGTTAATTTTTTATTTTTATCGAAAAAAAGAGAGTAATTTTATGTATTTTCTTTTGAAAAAACCAATAAAAAATGGAAAAGTAAAAAAGAAAAAGAAAAATAGGGAGTCATAGGATGGGATGAGAGGTCCAAAAATTGAGATTTGAAAGGAGGGGTGGAGTATAAATACTGAGCGAAGAACAAAGAGGAGTGAAAAGAGGAAGAGTCAACAGCCTTGGCTGTGCTTGGGTCCGCCCCTGATTATATGTAAAAAATAACTGAAAATAGGTTGTGGCCTGGTGGAAAGCGTGCTCAGCTTGCTATTTCTTATATAATTTCCCCCCACCCCCTTTCCTTGGGCCCCCTTTTCATCAGGCCTGCCTCTGTCTCTGCAAACAAGTTGACATAAATTAAATTGTGATAATTAAAATTGCGGAATTTTAAATCATCCGAAGAATGAGGGGAGGAGGAAAGAATTACACCTTTATACCTAATTACATATTGTCTATTCCTCTGCAAATACCGGTAGGGTTATTATGGACTGAGATCCTATAAATTATATTTTATCTAATGAAAGCGAACAAGGAAATAAGATAAATTATGGGAAATGGGTGGTTCAAAATACCATCCCAGTTAAATAATGTAAAAAATAAATGTGCATAGATGGGCGGTTTAAAATGCCATCCCAATTAAATAAAATAACTGCAAAAAATAAATTTGAATTAATTAAGGTTAAATAATATCAAACTGTCCATTGGCAAGTAATCATCTTTTATGAATCATAAATCCGACTTGGTCCTCAGAGGTATGCTGTATGATATGTATAGGATCGGGATTTCGTCATTTCTTGAGGTTAATTTTGTGCTGCAATCAGATGTAGCCTTGTGTGAGACAGTATGTGGGTCGCACGAGACATGTAATATCCAATTTTCTAATATATGTGTAAAACATAGTAGTACGACTAATTTCTCGATAAGAATGGTAAGTCAAGAATTCAAAGTTGGTGTGGAAAGTTAGATTTTATGTGATCAGTAAAGGCAGCAACACAGAACCAAATTCGAGTAATTTTTAAACCAAGATAGAAAGTAAATTTTAAGAAGTATAAAACATAAATGTTTTGGCTTTAATATGTCTAGAATAGCCACAAAAATCAGTTTGTGTGCATAGTATACATGAATAGAGTTATGAACAATTTAGCCAAACCCATATATTGGTCAATTTCAGGTAGGAGCTGAAACTTCAGTCTAAATTTCGCTTATCTAAACGGCCTATTTTGTAAGAGTGATAGAAGATAAAGTTGTTTCTTTATGTCTCGGATAAATATAGAAATTACGGATTGAGTTATGACCAATGTAGGGGACAGTGTGTAAGCTGCCCCTAGGCAGTGCAGAAGGATCAAACGGAAAATGTTGCTAAAAAATTATGTATAATTCAGATTCATATGAGAGTTTAATAGAATGTAACTTTAAATGTCCAGTTTCACTAGGCATAATAATTACTAAATTTGAAATAGTAAATGGGAAGATATTAAGAAAGAAAGACATTAAAGTCAAGTAGAAATACTAAAGGGACCTAAATGAAATTATTACAAAAGTTGAGGGCATGCATGTAAAACTTAAATCAAGTATCGAAAATAGTTAGTAGTGCCTAAATATAACCTTGAAGTGTATTCTTGGGATTAATTGAATCACAATTGTGTGTCATGGTTTTTTTCCAAAGAGTTACGGGAAAATCTCTATGAAGGGCATTTTTGTAATTTTTCGTAGAGTGGAAATTTTTGTTAGGGTTGAAAATTCTTTTATTAATCACGTAATAGAATTACAGGAGGAGCCAAGCTCACTCAACTACAAAAAACAACCCTCTCTCTAAATTCTATATTTTCTCTCTACAAAAACATACACACCACTCTCTTCTTCTCTTGCTCTCACACTTCTGCTGCTACTAACGTTTCTGCTCTCTCTATTATATTACAAGTCCAGCAGCTATATTTACAGAAAGAGTGCATTAATACATAGTGGAGTATTAAAATTTTACAATAAATGGAGACATAATAATGATGTTTAGAAGACATAATAATGAACCCTTTTTGACTTTGTTAAAGTATCTGGACTATTCATGGTGAATGCTGTCGCCTGCACCCAAATTAAACCACACTATCCACAAAACTAAAATATAGTTAGCGGTAAGCACGGGTCGATCCCACGAAGAACTTTGAATTTAAATCACACAAAACTCGTAAACAATTGTGAAAAGGGGG
>CATIWJ010442120.1:0-21358 GCA_949640765.1 Croton laevigatus | reverse complement strand
TCATATATATTGTAGTATAATATTATAATTAGAATACTAATAATATTAGAATTTAAATTTTCTAATTAGAATATACTATTAATATTAATATTATTTTGCTTTAGATTTTCTAAATAGATTAGAATACAATGCTATATTAATCGGTTGTAATTTATTTATTATTTAATTTAATTAAAACATAATACTAATACAACAAAACAATATTAATACTAATAAGATTGTTATCTATTTGTATAAAAAAATTGTTATCTATTAATTAATTAATTTTATAATTTAATACAAAAATAGTTACTTTAAAAAAATAGAAATAAAATAGATATTTTTGTCAATCCAAATGTTCTTCTCCCACTCGTGTATGTTATGGATAAATATAAAAAAAAATGATATGATTGTAAGTTATGTGCATGTTTAAACATATCAAATTGGATTTCATCAGTTTAAATTAGACTATTTTTAATTTAACAAAACTTTAGTCTAATTTAGAAGTTGAATTGCACTTTCAGAGTCTAGCAAAAATTTTTAAAAGCTAATTTAAGAAGGTGAAACTTCTAATTTTATCTTATTTAAAGAATAAGCATTGTGAAATATCCACTTCAAAAAGATAATTATAAAAAAATAAGGGGAATGCTACTCTTCAGCTGTATTTTAAATAAATAAATAAATATTTATCTATTTAGCTTTTTTTTTAATTTGAAATGGAAAACAAAAAATAGAAGCACTCAGAAAAATTCTGTTATTTTATTTTTTGAGCAGAAAAAGTTCTGTTATTTAAGAATAGTATTTTTTTTGTAAATTCATTAAAAAAAAAGGGACCACATTATTTTGGAGATATTATATTATATATATTTTTTTATATTATATATTTACAATGAAATTGCGAATATAAACAGAGCGATTCCTCCAATATGAGCCAGTCATCACCATTCACTCACCCCTTTCTCTCCATTTGCCGTTTTCTCTCTTCTGTTCTATTATCTTGGATTTTGAAATAATATAAAATGCCTTTCTTATGTGTAAATACATTCTGCTCTCTGAACATCTGAAACTCCAAGAATAACACTACATTTTTATTAACAAATGTGCATGCACCATTTTCAGGTAAGCCTTTCTTTGAGAATCTTTATTTTAGCCTTTCTTGGGTTTTAGTTTTTGTTTAAGTTTTAAGTCTTAACTTGAATGAAACAGTTTAGGAGATGGATAGAAGAGCAATTGATGATAGAAGAAGAATTGGGACAGTAAAGGCAGCCATTAATATGTATGGAGAAAGAATTCTTGAAAGTAATTCTTCATTAAAGACACCCCAGATTGATTTACCTGAGGTATGATATATTTAAACTCACTTCTCCTTTTTTGGTTAATTTCTTCTATAAATAGTTCAATTTATGGTATTTTCTTTGTAAATTATTAAAATTTATTCAGTATACAGCTTCATTTACAGTGGTATTTGTAAATTATGTGTTTTTGGAATTGATAAATAGAATTCATCTTCGAGAGCCAAAGAATTGCATAAAGCAAAGAGGGATATGTTTAGATATAAAGAAAGCAGAAGTGTGGCAGAATCAGTGAGAGCTGAAGCAGAAACTGAGCTTTCAATGGCCAAAAGGACAGTTAAAGGTCTTGCTTCACAAATTGAGGAATCAAATTCTAAGGCAAAAGCAAAGATGAGAGATGCGGAAAGGCTAAGAAGGTCAAGTAAGCGCGACGAAAATGGTTCAGATTCTAGGAGTTTAGACAGCAGTCGGTATGCAGAAATGATGAGAGAAATAGAATCTGTGAAACAAGAATTGAGTAAACTTAAACTTGATATGGCCTCTGTTATAGAAGAGAAAAAGTGGCACGAGAAGGAAATTGAAGTCTCAAACTCAAAATTACAGACTAATTTGAAGTCTGTGGAAGCAATTAGGAACGAGATTGAGGAGGTAAATGAGGAGCAAGTGCTTGTTGAGTTAGCGCGGATTGAGGCATCGAAAGAGTTTGGAGAAATTGAGGTTCTAAGAGAGAAGGAAGCAAAGGAATTCTCATATGCAGTGGAGGAAAATAAAAAGAAATTGAAAGATGTTAGTGAGGAAATTGATCGCTCAAAAGATGTTGAGTCCAAATTGGCTGTTACATTATCTGATGTGGATGCGTTGCAGAATGAACTAAAGCTTGTTAAAGAAATAGAAAAGAAGGTACTGAGAAATGATAGTTTGAAGCATTCATCAGGAGGCAGTTTCCGAATAGATGAGCAGTCCGAGGGTTTGCCTTCTTTGGATTCGATCATAGAAGAGTTGGAGGCAGCAAAGAAAGAATTGGCTACGGTTAAGCAAGAAGGTTTTCAGTTCATGGCTTCAATGGATATAATAAGGAGTGAGCTCAAGCATGTTACAGAAGAAACTGTTAGATTGAAGAAAACAGAACAGAAATCCGAGTTAACCTTTCAGAATCTGAATTCCAAGCTTCTCAGAGCGAAAACTAAGCTAGAAGCTGCAACGGCAGCTGAGGAAAAGGCTAAAGCAATTGTCTCCAATCTGTCTCACACTCTTGAACAGTTGAAGACAGAAACAGAAGCAGCAAAGAAAGAGAAGGAGATTGTTAGCACAGAAACTGCAAATATCAAAGCTGAAATGCAAAAAACTGTATCTGAAATAGACTTAACTGAAGAGAAACTGCAGGCAGCAATGCAAGAACTTGAGGCTGTCAAAGCATCTGAATCATTAGCTCTTGAGAACTTGAAAAATCTCGTAGCTAATTCAATGAGAGCTAGAGCTTCTTCCTCTCAACAAAGTTCTTCAATTACTATCTCCAAGTTCGAGTACGAGTACTTAACTGGACGAGCAGTGAAGGCCGAAGAAATTGCAGATAAAAAGGTTGCAGCAGCTCAAGCATGGGTTGAAGCACTGAAAGCTAATGAAAAGGAAATACTGATGAAAATTGAAATAGCTCATAGAGAAATCCGAGAAGCTAGAGTCGAGGAAGAGCAGCAGGTGTATAGAATTGAGAGATCACTTTCTGCGAAAAAAAGGGTTGAAGGAGAAATGAGAGACTGGAGACAGAAACGAGATAAAAATGCATTAGCAGAGAACTCAGAACAGCCACTGCAAAGAAAATCCATGAAAAGTTATGGCAATGCAACTCCAAGAAAGTCCATGAGGGGTAATGGAAATTGGACACCTTCTAAGCGTGGGAAGGCTCGAAATTCGGCTTCTCCAGCTGGTCGAATAACGCCTCAATCAGCTTCTTTCATTATCAGAAAAAAGAAAAAGGTGATGCCAAATTTAGCCAAGCTTTTTAGTGGCAAGAGAATTGGTAAGGATAATTAAGTTACTTCAACATACCTGAGGAGAACTTATAGCTACACTTAATGTTTAAGATCTTTAACATCGTTATTCAGTTAATAATAATAAGTAACAACACATTGCTGCTTCCCTTGGAATTGGGTTTGAGGGTTGAGGCGATTATGTATGTAACCAACTTTTGAACCAGTCCCTTATTTGGACTATAATACTTGGAGATATTAAGATCTCCAAATAAGTTTGATTGTTGATGTGTTCTAAACATGGTTAATTGGCAAAGAAATTGTTAGTCCATGCTTACAAAATGATTT
This sequence comes from Croton laevigatus, assembly GCA_949640765.1. Classification (NCBI taxonomy): domain Eukaryota; kingdom Viridiplantae; phylum Streptophyta; class Magnoliopsida; order Malpighiales; family Euphorbiaceae; genus Croton; species Croton laevigatus. Next base: position 17,772 of record CATIWJ010442120.1, on the reverse strand, counting down.
TCTGCCAAGAATCAAACCTTTGAATGAGAATTATCACTTTTAATGAAAGATTTCTTTTTGTTTTCAGGAAATACTTTTGGTGAGAGTTGGAAATAGAAACATTTAACCAAATTCTCAATAATATAGCAACTGTAGAATGTTTGGTGGAAAAAATCAAAATGTTCGAAGGAAACAGCTACTTGGCTAATTCATGTGCCTCGTTACTTGCCTCTTTAAATGTATGCTGGCATGAAAAAATCTGGAAACGCCCACGCCCTCGGAAACTTTGTTATTGAAGAGAAGAACTCTGGTTCCCTGATCAGTAAGAGGAAGCTGTCTGCTGCAATTTAAAAAAAACCACTAGTTCAGCATCCATCTCCAACATTACATTTTGCAAATCCATTTCATACGCTAGATTGAGGACTCATAATGGCTGCTTCGACTTCAGCTTCTGCAGGCGGCACTAGATAAAAACACATCACTGTGCAATAGATATTGTGATGTTGTTGTTTGCAATTTAAGGTACATTAAAGACACTTTTGCATAGGGGATGTTGTATAAGAACAAAGGTTATTCCAGAATGATTAGCTACTCTAACGTAGTCTGGGCAAGTTCTTCACTCGATTGCGGATCTACTTCATGTTCTTGAAAGAGTGAAAAGTAAGATGTTATAGCTAGGTCTAATGTATGTCAAGCCATGGGATTAGCCGCATGCAAAATTATTTCCCTTTAACAACTTCTTAAAGAGTTGTAAGAGGGAGATAAAATGGATGACTTTGATACATGATAATTAAGCATTACTGCACAATGCCTCAAACCCAATGTTCACCAAAGAGCAAAACATAATGAGCTAAATTATCACTTTATATGAGGAATAAGATAATTGTTTGATTAGCGTTTAACTCTTTGGATATCCAATAGACCTGTGTACAAAATTTAAATAACTAAAAATTATATTAAAAATTACTGACCTAAATGCCAAAAAAAAAATAATAATAATAAATAAAATTTTTTGAAAAGCTATTGTTGTCCAACTCTACAAAATAATTCCTACAAATTTTTAATAGCATCTTTAATGACAATGTGCATTTGCAACTCGATTGAAATAGAAAGTGTGAACGATTATGTGACTAATTGTTTATTTTTAGAGCTTAATTTTAAAAATTCTTCCGTGTAACTTTTATTATTTTTTATTTATTTTTATTTTATCTATAATTTAATATATGAACAAATCACGTAATAACTTTAATGCGTAGTACGCCTATCAAGTCTGGTAGATATGGTGTTTGAAAAGCTATTGTCTTGGGACTACAAAACAAGCCCTTCAAATTTCTAAGTTTTTCTCAATTTGCCACCACGTCAACCATTGCACGTGAGTAGAAAGCGTACGATGAATCAGATCAAATTGCTATTGACTTTTCTGACGGTGGTAGCAAACTGGATTGCATACAGCGCATAACATAAGAGCCAACAACCGTCAAAGCCATACGATCGAATTTTAACCGTCAGATCAGTCGAATCTAAAACTCGTAAAAATCCCCACGAAATTTACACCCTAAGTTTCACCCAAGCCGACAGCACCGCGAAGTATATTATTCCCATTCTGTATAAAATGAATTTCAAGCTCCGAAGATATCATATACGAGATCCAAATCCAACAATCAGGAAAAAAAAAAAGTTAATTATAATAATTGTAAGCTGTTCATGAAATGAAATTAATGCAAACAGAGATCAGAGGCTAAGCAGATGGATGTAGAGAGATCATCTCTGTGCAATTGCGTTGTAAATTTTTTGCTAGAAGAGAACTACCTGTTAACGGCATTTGAATTGCTTCATGAGCTCCTCGACGACGGCAGAGACGACCACGCTATTCGCCTCAAGGAGTTCTTCGCCGATCCTTCTCATTTCCCTCCCGATCAGATCTCTCGCTTCAATACTCTTCGAGGTCTTCATTTTTCCTGTTCTATTTTCTCTTTAGTCTTTTGTACTAGTTGCACTTGTTCGCGTGTATGTTCTGGCTCTGTTATGCTTCTTTAGCTCTATTTCGTGATTGCAGCGCTGTTTATTGATTGTTTGACATTTATTTGTGTTATGGAAGTCAATCGAAGTGATAGTCTTTCTGGATTTTATTCTTAAGTGCTTTGATTGATTACTGAGGAGTTCACTGAGACTATTTGTGAGTGTAGTATAGAATATACTTAAACGTGGCTGAAGCTAGGATTTGAGCTCATTTGAGGTTGGTGATCGATTTAAGCGTTGGATCAGAATAGTTATTTCCGTTAGTTTGCTGAATTAGAAGATTTAATTAATAGTTATTGGATTTGAAGGTTGATGCGCGGAGATGGCTTGACATTCAAATAGCATTGCAAAGAATTTAATGATTCGTTGTGCATGATGTGTTCAATTGTAAAAAATTATTGCATAATTTTGTTTAAGCAATGCATTTTTTTTTTTCATGGTTAGTCTCAAGAATTGAAAGCATGGATGAAAGGCTATTGAATGCGACAAGAATTTGGTGAGGATACAAAGTGGAGGGTATTAATTATGCTATTTTGTTTCCTGCTTAGGTTTCAGTTGTGGTTGTATTGTCATACATGGAAGAAAGTATTTGATGGTGAGTTTACACATACTTTGATTAAGTGGGGATTGCAGTTTATATTTTGGATAATCCAAAGAATGAAACCATCTGAAGTAGCTCATCATCTCCGTCCACATATATAAGCCTATTTCTCCTTTCACATTTTTTAAGAAACATAATTAATTTGTCTAAATAATAGAGCAATATTGAGTATTTGTCTATTAGTTTGTCTAAATAATAGTACATTTTGTCTAATTTATCTATTTGTATTTCTAAGGCTCTTTCTTCATTAATTATAAGGGTAAAGATGAAAAATATTAATTAATATACATTAAAATTTGTAAACAAGCTTATATTTGTAGATATTCAGAAATAGAAAGTAGGCTTATATTTGTCCTTGGAAGGATAATGTTTTATACTTTATTCAATGTATAAATCTAGCAGAAGCACTAATTAGTTCTAGGGAGACTCAAAATATGTATTTTTTTTTTGAAAGAGCAAAATATGTATTTAGATTTTTCTATTCAAATGCTTGAAAGTGTTACTTGCATAGAGAAATAACAGGAACATTCTTTTAATCCATAGAATTCAGAATTTTATGGGACACTAGTCGAAAAGCGGATGGGTTGTTTCATTGACTACTAATTGTGAACCTAAGATGCTGCAAGGATGCATATTTTAGCATGTTTTCAGTTTTTCAATGGATAATGAAATTATTCTCAAAAACAAGACTCTGTTGTAGCATTGCCGAAATATTGTTTTTACTTCTGAAATTGGAGTAGTGTTGTGCATAGCAGGTTTGCAATGTAATTAAGTAGGAAAAATATGGTTGAGCTTCCCTAAACAGAAAATGGAATCCATTTTTAATGCAAATTGATATATGGAATAATGAGCGGATATTCGTCATATAACATATATTTTTTTTTTTGTTGTTCAACAGGAAAAAAATGGTTCCTTACATTTTACACTCTGCAAATGGTCAACTATGAATTTGTAGCTATAGAAGTTTATTATATACACTGCTGATTCATATCTTGTTACAGCATAAATTCTTTGTGCATATATAAATGCAGAGATACTTGCATATAGCTGGGTCTGAGTTACTCCTTGATGTGTAACTGCATTTTTATGATTTATCTTGAATACAGAATGTAAGCGATGCTCTTTTCTGCCCCTTTATTCTTGAAAAGCAGTTGCAGACCCTCAGAACTTACTAGAAGAGAAAGAGGCAAATGAAGAAAAATTGGCACTCAGTGAATATGAGCTACGTTTGGCACAAGAAGATGTTTCAAAGCTGAAGACTGAGCTACAGAAAAAGAAGGAAATGCCACAGCTGGAATTCAGTGGTAATTATTCTTTCTGTTCCATAGTTATGACATGCGAGAATTTAGTTGGACACTTTCTTTATTTACTTGTTCAATATTCGGAATAATAAAGGTTTGTTATGTGGTATTTGATAAGTTCACCTTTGAACCATGAATCTGCTGTCACTTGTAAGGGGGTCTGGTGGAGTAGGCATTATCATCTTATTAGATTTCTATGGCCTCTGCCCCTGTCGTATGTGTTTACATTGTGATTCTTTGCCAGTTTGCATGAGCTTCTGGGCTGGATTTCTAATACAATAAATATTGGAGCTGTGGATGTGTTTGATTTGGAGTCAATGGCTGGTGACCATTTCTAAGTAGGATATTTTGATATATATCCATCCGACTAGTTCCCTTTCAGTATATTATAGCTGAGAAAATAGTATTATTGTGTCAAAACACATTTTCCTGTTTGTTGGATTTATCACCTATGATTATTTTCTACAATCAATATTTAAACTGTTAATAAGAACGGATTTTGTATTTGCTTTATAAATTGTATCCTTCATTAGCCATCAGCCAGAGATTATTGTTCTCTAATGTCAATGTTTTTATCTTGGATGAATTTCCAGATTCAAAATCAGATGATTCTGACAACACTGGACCAGAGATTCTACGGCAAAAGAAGGATGCTTCCTTCTCTAACTCGGGGCCTTTGAAGGACAATGAGCGTAGGGATCTTAACTGTGCTGTGAAGGAATATTTACTCATAGCTGGTTATCGGCTCACTGCTATGACATTCTATGAAGAAGTATGCAAGCCTTTGATACATGATTTTTTTTTCCTTTTTATTTCTATTGTTTCTGGTTGCCTTCCTCAAATTCAATTTGCTTATGAAGTTCTGAGACAAAGTGGGGAGGTCCTACTTGTAAAGATGCATGCATGCTTTTCCTTCATTGTCTTTTTTTTTTTGGGTTGGCACTTTGTTGCTTGTCATGTCTCTCATTTGGCTGAAATCAGAATTCAATTGTGAGATTAAAGTTGACAAAAGATGATAAAATATGTGCAAAACCATTTAGTTTTGGGAGTTGCAAAAATAGTTGTGACGTCTTATGTGTCTAGGTGCTGGGCTGAAGCATGAAGATCACAAGGGTAGAAAAAGAGTTTTTGCTGGGTATTATTTGTATCTGCATTGTATTTCAGTTTTCATTTTCTATCAACTGAAGTACAAACTTTCCACATCTAGTTAAAGAAAATTTTATATATGGACTTTCGAACAGGAAAAAGGCTGTTGTCGAAAGTTCATATTGTAATACTTGTTGGAGGCAACATCACATAACATTTTCTTAAATGTTGCGTATACAGCAATTTCTTAAAACTAACTTTTTGATGTAAAGATGTCTGTCAAGTTGGTGTTCTGGACCTGTACATGTTCAGATCAGTCAAGTTTTAATTGTCTCTGTTCTCTGTGTGAGAATCCGTGCTTTCATTTTCATGGCTCTGCAATTCTTTCACTTCAGGTTACAGATCAGAATTTAGATGTTTGGCAGAACACGCCTGCCTATGTGTCAGATGCCTTGCGACATTATTACTATCAATACCTTTCATCCACTTCAGAGGCAGCTGAGGTATTGCATGAAACTGGATTTACAACTTGCTATATGTGTAGCGATACTGCAACTTTTTGAATGTTTCTTTTAATATATGTGGTCAACCCTAAGATCCTTGCATGTTTGAAGCATAAAAATCTATCATCATATTGTTTCTCATATAACAACTTATCTTGCTTAAAATAATTTACTGTTAATACTTGTAGTTGACGGTATATATTTTTATCTGACAATCGGAATTAACAAATTTCCATTAGTTTTATGTGGTGGTGAGGAGGGTTCTTGTGCTGATATGTGGACCAATCTCTAAACTTCTGTATTACAGGAGAAAATTGCCATGCTCAGAGAAAACGATTCATTAAAAAAGGCATGCGACAGGCTGAATCGTGAAAAAGATAAATTACTGAGAAGCAAAGATTCTGTTGACAAATCTTTAGAAGCCCTTCAAAAGGATTTCAAGGAGAGAGAGAACCAGGTATTTCTCCCTTACTGAACTGCATCTGTATGCCAATCTTTCAAATCATGTTATAGGCTGTACTGACTATATATAAAAATGTACATCTTACTATTTTCAGATACAAGAGTTGAAGCAATCCTGGGAGCTCCAGCGGAAGGAACTCAATGATTGCAGAGCTGAAATCACTTCACTGAAAATGAAGCTAGAAGGATGTCATTCTGGACAAAGCATGATTGCTAGTGATGTTGATTCTATTCAATCCCAGTCCTTGGAGAAGTACAAGGAAGAAATAGCATCATTGCAGATAGAAAATGAAAGATTGAAGGCAGAAAGCACAAAACCCCCTGAATCTGTAAGTTACGAAAATTATGAGGAACAGTCTGTACAGACTGAAGAGACTGTTGTTGAGATACATGAAGATAAAACTATAATTTCTCATCCACATGACGTGGATGGAGTGTTAGGCAACAAGGATGTTCCATCACCCGTGATTGGTGACACTGGTAAACCTGTGGAAGTTTCATTAGATTTGTTGAGAAATCAATCAAATGGAGATGTTTATATTGAAGGCAGTAAAAACGGTTCCAAAGAAAATGGTGAGCTACCATCAGAAGGTGGTGGACTGGATATAAAATTGGACAACCCAAGTGTTGAGGCTACTTCTGAAAATGCGGCAAGTTCATATTCCCTGTCTAGCAAATTATGTCTTTCTTTATCCATCTACGGAAGACGGTCGGTTTCTATTAATTATGTGAACCTTATGGTGGTGTACTGTTACTATAGATGGACATATTTTAGTAGCACAATTTCATAGGTTTCTTGTTACGTGTAACTATTTGAATTTCATCAAATAACAGAAGTTATGATGTTTTGCAGGGTTTAGAAACAATTCAGATCCTTGCTGATGCATTGCCTAAAATTGTTCCTTATGTTTTGATCAATCATCGGGAGGTTTGGATTTTTTATTCTCTCTTTAATCAGTTCAATGTCCATCTAAAGTGTCATCCATCTTATACTGTATTTCACTTGTTCATGAACAGGAGCTTCTTCCCCTAATGATGTGTGCAATTGAGCGTCATCCAGATGGTGCCACACGAGATTCCTTGACTCATACATTGTTTAATTTGATCAAACGTCCAGATGAGAAGCAAAGAAGAATCATAATGGATGTAGGATCTTCGATTTTGACCATACATTGGATTCATCAGCATCTCAATTGTGTGTGTGTATAAACTGACATCGCCTTTTTTTTTTTTTTTTTGTCCAGGCATGTGTTTCCCTTGCTAAGAATGTAGGAGAAATGAGGACAGAAACAGAACTGCTACCCCAGTGTTGGGAACAAGTGAGTTCTAGTAAAGACCTATTTTTTTGCTTATGAGGTCTGCCATCTGCCCATTTTTTATCAAGGTATTTATTCCCTCATCTGCGGCTTATGGATTGCAGATAAATCACACATATGAAGAGCGCAGACTGCTTGTTGCTCAATCATGTGGAGAGCTTGCAGAGTTTGTTCGCCCTGAGATCCGTGACTCTCTAATTCTCTCCATTATGCAACAACTGATCGAAGATTCTGCAACTGTTGTTAGAGAGGCTGCTGCAAGTAATCTGGCTTTGCTGCTTCCACTCTTCCCAAATGTCGACAAATGTTTCAAGGTCTGCCGTACTAAATATACTTTGAGGCAATCATGGAGAAGAATACTCAATTGATAGGGTTAGCTATAATGAGAAATTAACTAAAATGAGAAAATAAGAAAAGGAAAAAAAAGGAAGAAGACAGCTTTCTCTAATGCGTATTTGATAATTAAATTTCTGATACAATTAAGTTCCTTAAATGCCTACCGGTTTGTGTTAGGTTGAGGAGATGATGTTCCAACTGGTCTGCGATCCCTCTGGAGTGGTGGTGGAAACTGCACTTAAGGAACTCCTTCCTGCCGTAATAAAATGGGGAAACAAAATGGAACACATTTTAAGAGCCTTACTTTCCCATATATTGAGCTCTGCTCAGGTGTGCTTCTTTCTTATGACTTGTTTCTTTCTTTGGCTCTTCTATGCTTGGTTTTAATAATTGTATTGCTCTACCATCTTCAGCGTTGTCCACCTCTTTCGGGGGTTGAAGGCTCGGTTGAGTCACATTTACGTGTTCTAGGGGAACGTGAGCGCTGGAATATTGATGTCTTTTTGAGAACGCTGATAGAATTGCTTCCCTTTGTGCACCAAAAGGCAGTTGAGACTTGTCCCTTTTCTTCAGTACCAGAGTTGAAGGATGGATTGTTCTCACTGTCGTTACTTGAATTGTATTCAAAGTAAGCTCCAGAAATCTTTCATTTCAGTCTTTTTCCTGGTGGAGAAAACCATTAGTCTTTATGTTGATGCTGAAAGCTCGATGATGGAAATATTTTGCGTTTTGATAGATTTTTAATGTCTTAATAGGTCTCAGGTTGATTGGTGGGCATTTGAGTGGATGCATGTGGATTGCTTTCCTGCTTTAATACAGTTGGCCTGCATGTTGCCTCAAAAAGAAGACCATCTAAGAAACAAAACGACAAAGGTTAATCTGTTATGGATTAATTCAGAATTTATTTTGCTGCTGTACATTGACTGTGTCGTTTGTTACTAATATGGGAAATGGTTTGCAGTTTTTGTTGGCTGTAAGTAAACATTTTGGGGATCAATATCTGGTACACATAATGATGCCTGTCTTCTTGGTAGCTGTTGGGGAAGATGCAGATCTTACATTTTTTCCATCTGCAATTCATTCAAAAATCAAAGGTATTTGTGCATAAAATTTGTGAATTGCTCCCATATTATTATTTTTAATTAATAATTGTAACTTTCTTGCAGGTTTGAGGCCAAAAACTGATGTGGCTGTGAGGCTTGCTACGATGTGTGTTCTGCCACTTCTCTTGGCGGGTGTCCTAGGTACTCCCACCAAGGAAGAACAGTTAACTGGCTACTTGAGAAAGTTGCTTGTTGATGGCAGTCTAAAAGAGAATCTGTCAAAAAAAACTAGTGTTGAGATTATTGATGCTGTCCGCTTTCTTTGGTTTGTAGACAACCCCAAGCCCCTATTTACCATTGCCTTAAGTTGATATATGGCTAATTTATCCAGTTTCTTCAATGATGCAGTACTATTGAACAGCACCATAATATGATATTCAATATTTTGTGGGAAATGGTTGTTAGTGCCAATGTAGATATGAAAATCAATGCCACCTTTCTGTTGAAAGTCATAGTGAGTTCTTATTCCTCTTTAATTCACTTGGAGAAAGTTCACTATTCATTTTCCCCGGAAAGTTAACTTCACCTGATATTACTTGGAAATTTCAATGTGATTGATTTTGCAGGTTCCCTATATTGATGCTAAAGTTGCTTCTACCCATATTTTGCCTGCCTTGATTACTCTTGGCTCTGATCAAAACTTGAATGTTAAGTATGCCAGCATAGAAGCGTTCGGAGCAGTGGCACAACATTTCAAAACTGATATGGTATGAATGTTTCTCCTAAAGTGAAATTGCGAATCAGGGGGACCAGCTTATATCATATGTTTCCCTCATCACATTTGTTGTATCCCAGATTGTCGATAAAATACGTGTTCAAATGGATGCTTTTCTTGAAGATGGATCCCATGAGGCTACTGTTGCTGTTATTCGTGGGTTGCTGGTAGCAGTACCTCACACGACAGAGAGACTTAGAGATTATATCCTAAATATTTTTATATCATGAGAATTTTGACTATTTTTCTGCCACTGGACAACTCTATTGTCTTCTAGTTTAAATACATTAGTTGTTGTTTCCTTGACGCTGCATACACCTTCTGTCCAAGATTTTTCAATTTACTTCCGCACCAGCTTCTGCAACTGACGTCATGCGTCGCCGTGAGAGAGCTAATGCGTTCTGCGAATCAATCCGGGCCTTAGATGCTACAGGTTTGCCAAAATTTGTCTTTCTTATGCTATTAACTATTTCATTACTATGTTAGATTTGCAACCCTTTAATTAAGCACTTGGAGGATGAATATCAAAGAGACAGCTCGTATCTCTTAATCGTTGGCGTGTGGTTTTAAGGCACTAGTCCTTGGAAAAAAAATAAAATAAAACACAATTTGCACCCCTGATGTTGATTATATATGCTTTTCTGTTAAGCTCCTTTGGAGAAACTAAATTCAGGGGCTCAATAGACAGAACATGAGAGTTTTTTTGGGGTCTAAGATGGTTTTTGCAATCGAAATATCACAATATGGCGAGTCTCATTTTTCACTTTCTGTAGATTTGTCTGCAACTAGCGTGCGGGAATACCTGCTACCTGCCATTCAAAACCTATTAAAAGATCATGATGCATTAGATCCAGCACACAAAGAAGCCCTGGAGATAATAATGAAGGAAAGGTCAGGTGGAACCTTTGACTCCATAAGTAAGGTAATGGGGGCACATCTCGGCATAGCATCATCAGTTACAAGTTTCTTTGGAGAAGGTGGGCTGCTGGGGAAGAAAGAAAAAGAAGCTGTAGAGCATCAACCTCCACAGCCTGAGTCCCCAAAGCCTGGACCACCTGCACCAGCTGAAGACACGAGATTCAGGCGTATCATGAGAGGTAATTTCACAGAGATGCTTAGGGGTAAACCAAGAGGTCTCGAAGAAACACCGCAAAACCAATAAAATTTATAGTATTATTGATAGATGGTGCATTTGGATTGTCTCTGTTGCGGTCTTCTTCGTGGTTGATTTATGAAGCAGAGTTGTGATCACACCAACAGCGCAGAGAATCAGTTTTTCCTTTTCTTTTCAATTCTCTCTCCATTCCTTTTATTTTTTAAAGAAAATCTTATTGTATAGGGGAAATTGAAGTTGAAAGTATATTATTCACTGAAATCCTTTTAATTGGTTGCTGTCTCTCGGGCATTATATATTCGTATTTCATTGTTCTCCATAACCATGCTTAATATTTCAAAAGCAAAGTCCTCGTTGGGCCTCTTGTATTTGATAAACATAAGCAATTTAATAATTCACTTTTGAAATTTTAGTATAGTAAAATGTTAACAAGTTTCTAACAACTAAATGTTATTATTTACTAGTATAATATAGAGTGAATGTTATAATTTATTAGTATGGTATAGAGAAACGAATGTATTTTCATTTTTATGATATTAGTAGATATTTATATATATGTATATTAATTTTTTTTTTTTTTGGTTACATATGTATATTAATTTATATATAGAAAATAAATATAAATATTTATTAATAATTAAAAAATTATATTTATTTAATATTTAAAAAAATCATTTATTTAATATTTTAAAGTACGCAATATTTATTAAAAATAAATTTTAAAAGTTTATATTTACTATAATTTTTCTTTATATAATCCTTTTCTTACGGAGCGTAGCAGACACATTTTACTATACACTAATATCCCAGAACCCAAACTTCTAGAAATATCACCCTTAAAAGTTAAATTAATTTAGTCGTATAGATAAATTGATTAAAGCAGAATGGTTTATATTAAATGTTATCAAAACATTGTCTAGATTCAATGCATGTGTTTTAAGGGTATTATTGCCATTTCCAGATATTTGTTTCTCCTAAGACATTATTTTCGTCCTATTACATCTTGTACTCTCTAAACTTTATCCAAAAACCAATTGGGTCCTTGTTTTTGTGAACGACTTGTTGACTGCTTAAATTTTCTTATGTTATACTATTTGGTCGTTCGCCATGTTAGAATTTGAGGAAATAGGTTCAAATGCTAAAGAGCACATGACTCTGTGCGAGACTCTTCTCTTCCTCCCCCACCTCCGTTGGAATCATATGTTCTTGCTTGCCATTTGAAAGTACGTCCTTCAACGACTACAACTACACCATCATCACCCCTGTTTGTCACCTCTCTCACTAGTACTCGTAGCAAGAAGTCTCGAGAATTCAACAGCTCTGAGCTTTCAATTTGATTTCAGTGATTTCTAGTTGTCATCTGTTATAAGAGAAATGTATTAGTCAACTCCATTTGACGAGCTCTCTTTTCTAGTATGATATTATCGCCGATCAGAGTTATTTCCAGTAATCGAAAAACATGACAACTGAATGATTTTTGGCCCATTTCGACCAAACTGTGATGAATCGATAAGAAATATCAGCATATTTAGGTTCTTAGTTGAAATCCAAACCAAATTTTTAGGTGGCTGGAATGCTCAATGTCAGTAGAACATTGGAGCATGCATTATACTAATTGTGGCCGAAAGTATCAATTTAAAAAGTTTAGGGAGCCAACAGCTCATTCATAAAAAATTGGAAACCAATTGATTTTTGGGATAAAATTTAGGGGACAAAAAATGTATTTGGCCAACTAGAAACTATATTGTTATTTATTTATCACATTAATGTTATATGGACTAATTTGCTTCGGAACACCTGGTGAAAAAGTTGATGTTGATTATCTACACTATCCCTTAGTAATTTCTTTTCAATAATATTTCATTTTGTAAAAAATATGATTGTTATATGGAACGGAGGTAGTACTCTCTCGGTTATCCCTCCCCTAGTTGTACTGCTATTTTTTTTTTTTTTTTCCAAAGTTGTATTGCTACTTTGATTGCCAAGAATAAAGAAATTAGAAATGTGATAAATATGCTCCCACTTGGCAATAAAAAAAAATTAAATGTATACTACAAGGAAGGGAAGAAGAAGCCAAAGAGAGACACTGCAAATGATTTGGTATGGAGCTGACCAATGGTGTCATATAAGACAGCTGTTTCTCCACTAACAATTGGACATAAACAAAAACAAAATCTGGGAAATATGCTCATCATATTCTTAATGATTACATATAATATAATATACGAATTGAGTGGGAAAGTAAAAAATACAAGCAAATGAACCAATTAAGACACTAAAAGCAAAACACAATAATCATGCATGCCAAAATTATTTATGTACAAAGCCAAAAATAATTACAAGTGAAAAGAAAAAAAAAAAAGCCAAAAATAATTGCCTCTACCAAGTTTCCAAGAGTCACTTAACTTCTAAACACGGTAGCAATTAACAAATATGCTCATATATATAATATATTATTCCTATCCCAACCAATATGAAACCTTCAATTAACCAACTACCAAAACAAATAAAGGAATCAAAAGAATATCTTGTCATTTGCTTCTTCTTCCACTAAGCACAAATTATTATATAAATCACCTCATTTTTCCGTTCAGGACAGGAAGAAAGACTTTCTTTTTTCTTATCCTTAAGAACAACAATGGCTACAATTAGTTCCACATTTCGCCCAACATCTTCTTCAATCTTTTTTTCCTCTTCTAATTTCAAATGGGTATCAAGAAATTACTTTAACAACAACCGAAACATTAGCAAGATTTGTGTCATTGCAAGTTCTAGTGGAAGTAACCTAATGACACAGCCAAAAGTTTCCTCTACTTGTAGTATTGAAAGAACAAATTTTGGATTCAAGAATCTGGTTGAGACCTTTTGGGTTGATGTGCACAGAGCAGAAGGGAGGCCACTAAATGTTCAGTTGAGTTCACCATTAAGTATAGGGACTGCAATTGGTGTTGAAGAGGTGGAGAATGTAGCTATTAGGATTGAGCTTAGTAATGGATGTGTTGGGTGGGGGGAAATTGCTCTTTCTCCTTCATTCACCGCTCAAAATCAGACAGTAGCTCTTTCAAAGGTTAAAGAAGCATGTGAATTTCTTTGTTGCAGTTCTCCTATGGTGTTGACTTTGGTACTCAAGGAGATTGCTGTTATTCTTCCAGGAACTGAATTTGCTTCTGTGAGTATAACTGGAAACTGAAAAGATTTATAATTGAAAAGATTGATTTGTAATTCATTTGTATATCTTTTCTATTCAATTTGTTGGTTACATATCTACATATGTGTGTGTTAAGAGTTTAGGATGTGAGTGCACTATCTTTGACTGGTCCCACATAAAAAATTGGTCTTTGAGTTTAATGGGTTTTTTGTGGTGACCACAGCTTATGATATTGACTGAAAAGCTTTAGATTGTTTGAAAAAAATGAGTGAAGTACATTTGGTTTTGATCCTCACTAAACTAAACTTTGTATGTGACTAAAGGTTAGGGCTGGAGTTGAAATGGCATTGATTGATGCAGTTGCTAATAGTATTGGTGTGCCACTATGGAGATTATTTGGTGGTGTATCAAATTCCATAACCACTTCTATATCAGTAAAGTTCTAATTCTAGATTCTTTTTTTTTTTTTTTTCCTTTCTTTATACATCTTATGGCTTATAGAAATGAAGTTTTGACTTAATTCAATCAATTTCTTTCAAGCAGCTTCCAACAATTTCCCCTGCTGAGGCATCTAAATTGGCTTCAAAGTATTGCTATTATGGTTTCAAGACCTTAAAAAGGAAAATGGAGAAGAACATTAATGCAGAAATTGAAATCCTTCAAGCCATACAGGCAGCTCATCCCCGTTATTCATTAATACTGGATGCAAACGAGGGATACACTCCGAAAGAAGCTGTGCAAGTTCTTCAGAAATTACATGGTAAATTCATTTTCTTTGGTCAAACTTTTGCTTAATTAAAAGTTCAATGTGTTGACGGTTGATCAGGATAAGTATCCGAAATCATTTTCTTATCGCAGATTCAGGGATAAGACCTGTTCTTCTTGAACAACCGGTTGATAGAGGTGAATGGAAAGGTCTCAAAGAAGTAAGCGATTTTGCAAGAGACAAGTATGGGATGTCTGTTTCTGTTGATGAAAGTTGTAAGAGTATAATTGATGTTCAAAGAGTTATTAAGGAAAGAGTTGCAGACGTTATAAACATAAAACTGTCGAAATTCGGAGTGATGGGAGCCCTTGAGATAATTGAATTTGCAAAAAATTCTGGTGTGAATCTAATGATTAGTAGCATGGTAGAGACTAGACTTGCCACTGGATTTGCTGCTCATTTGGCTGCTGGACTTGGTTGTTTCAAGTAATTATTTATTCTATTTACTTTCTTGAACATCATCCACCTTAATAAGATGCAATTATACTAAGTTTTTGCCTTTTTAGCAGCTTATAATATTGCTTGGATTAATAGCCTAAATTTTGTTGCAGATTTGTTAGTCTAGATAAGCCATTTCTACTTTCTGAGGATCCTGTGATTTGTGGATATGAAGGTATTGTATTTATACTTAGCCCCTAGATTTTGCAATTAGAGTTTACGCTTAGGTTATTGACATTTCATGATACTTAAATCATGTTCTGTTTGTAGCTTCTGGTCCTATTTACAAGTTCTTAAATGCAAGAGGTCAAGGAGGTTTTCTGAAATGGGATTGCACATCATGGTAATATATATAAGTATCCTTATTTAATGCTAAAACCTCGTGTTGTTAATGTTTAATATTAATGTACATGCATTTAACTTGTTTTGCAGAAAATTACAAGGGATTGAGTTGATTTTAATAAAGTGGATGGTTAAAATAGAGCCTACTATCCTACTTTACGAATTAGAATTAGTCGGCACCAGCGTTAAGTGTTCGAGAATTCGGTGAAATTCCAAAAATAGTCTACTATCTAGAGGGTTAATGTATCGAAAGCTCTGTTTGTTAAAAATGGTACGAAAATAAAACGACAATATAACGTTTGTGTTTAATTCAGTTTTCATTTAGAAAAAAAAAAATCAAATATTCGGATAATAAAACATTGACTTATATGAAACGGATATGAAGTTATTCGTTTTTTATAAGTTTTCTGTTTAAAAAAAGTTTAAAAATTCGGCAATTCAAATTCAATACCTATTTCAAATTTTCAATATATAAAATCTCATAATGACAATAATATATTAAACATTGCATAAAATTAATCCAATTCCAAATAACAAAATCACTATTTAAAAGAGAAAAAAAAATAACAAAACACAAATACATAACCAAGTCCAACTCCAAATACAATAATTTAAATAAATATAACCAAGTCCAAAATATATCAAACATAACAAAGTCTCAATACATTAAACAAAATAAACATAACCAACTCCAAATACATCAAACTAAATAAACATAAGCAAATCCAAAGTACATTAAACTGGATATCAAATTCACCACCACCAACAATACCACAACCACTTCTCATGATCATCATTATAACTTCCAACTATTGTAATAAAACAATCAATCGAACTAAAAATATATATAGTTTTAAGATAAAACAATATTAAAACTGCTAACAATTAAGAAGCTACCAAGAAATTAGTTACTGCAAATAATCATTAAACTATAATTGTATAAGAAAATTCAACAAAAATTTATTTTCTAATTGTAAGCCGGGAATCCCATTCATCGACTAACGTTGTGAATAGAAAGAAGGATCACGACCAAAGTATTTTGAAGTTTAAAACAGAAAGTTCGATGATCCGTATTTTATTCGGAAAATCAAAGTAATTTTCAATTTTAAACTTTAATCGGCTAAATTTATTTAGAACGATTTTCAGAGTTGAAAACGGAAAGTTTGCTGGGTTTTATATGGCAAAAAGCCAACAGAGATCGAAAGTTCTAACAACAATGTGATACTTATATTAGTTGGTCTGATAAGTGTGTGTTATGTGTATTCTTGGTCTGTGGTTTTATACCCAATCAAATACTACCTCCAATTTTTTCAATTCTTTACGTTTCCGTTTTTGGCAAATTTTTTCAATTCTTTATGTTTCCTTTTTGGGTAAGTAGGTTTAATTGTTTATTATTATTTATGTATTGGTATTGGTGAAAAAATAAGTGTTGTAAAGGGTTGATAATTGTTTATTATTATTTTGTATTGGTATTAGTGAAAAGTAGGATTGTATTGATATTTGTGTTTTTAGGGTGTAAAGAAATGAAAAAATTGGAGATAATATATAATAGTTGAATCAACATGACACTGTGAATGCTAAAAATTTAATCTTTGCAAAATTAATTTGGAGGTCAATTAAATTAATAAAATTAAGTTTGATTTTGGGAAGAGGTTATACGATGGTACATAAAGATTACCTTTCAAAATTTTAATTTTCTTACCCCTTAAATTAGAGTGGAAGTAGAGATAAGAATGATAAGTTAACCTCTTTCCAAACATCACTAATTTTTTAATTATCTCTCGCCCATCCATCCAATTATGATTAAACTTTTGATTTTTGAGTCCATTTATGCATATATCGCTTAAAAAGGGGGACTTAGCTTTCTAGCAACCAGCAATGGCCTGCCTCGCTTCTCGGCAACTGGGTTAGTAAGAAAAGGAATAATATAAAAAATTTTCATTTTTTAAATCTGAAAATAATTTTTAATCTAATTATAATTTTTTACTAAAAGTGTCATATTTTAAATTTTAATTCTTTAAAAAGTCATGTTTATAATATAATAATATGTTTATAGTATATTTTTTATAATTGTAATATGTTTATAACTATTTATATTTTGTTTATAGCTAAAAAAGAATATTTTGAAAATTATTTTAATAAGATATAATTTTTTAAAAATACGTTAAAATTTAGGAGATATTGATATCAAAATTCCAAAATTCAATTGTTCTTATTTGGCAAAAACTGTATTGATTTTAATTAATTTTTTCTATTTTTAATCTCAAAATAGGGTTAACACTATAAATATTTATTTCTTTATCCAATAATACAAAACCAAATATATCACCCTGAACTTTATTGTAAATTTACGATATCATCCTAAAATCCACTTTTTTTTTTTTAAAATTACTTTTAGCTATTGTCCTCTTACTAAGAAATTGGTTTTAATTAGAAGCATTTTAAAAATATATAACTTTTAATGAAACTTGTAGGACACTCTTTGAAGAGTGTCTCTTCACGAGGACCTATGCAAAAGAATCTCTGGAAGAGAGGGCCCTTAG